>JAOWBB010001605.1:0-43731 GCA_028565995.1 Ricinus marginatus | reverse complement strand
GGAAGAATGTCTAACCTAATTTATTCGAGTCGAAACGGCACCGGTGCCTCGTTCCCTGTTGCTCGGCGAACGGCGAGGTCTCCCATTAATCCTTCACCGTTTCTGTCGTTGTAGGTGACTCGCGAGGAGAGCAATGTTAATTAGCCAGACGACTTACCTTCAGGACGAACGTGCCGCGTGCGCCAAAGCGATGGAAGATGCGGATGTTGGTTGGTTGTTTCGTTGTTGCGACCGTTTCCGAAACGGATTTGGAGGAAATTTGGCGCCAAATTTGAAAGCGAAATTTCCAGTAAGCCGGAAGCGAACCTCTCGAATGAAATTTTTTTTTTTTTTTCCCAAATAAAAGATAATTAATAGGGAGGATAATTGGTTGCGGAACTTGTTTATCTCCAGATAAAAATTAGCTCTCTATTAATTATTCTTAACTTCGCGAAGTACCAACCGCAGTTCTTTTCGATTTTCAAACTTATTATTAAATATGTTAATAGAATAAATTTAAGGTAAACCCATTTGCGGTCGAAAAATGTATTCGCTCCCTCTTACAAACCTCGCGGAACGCGCGATGATTTAAAACGCGTGAATCGATATTTACTTGTGCAGCGCGAACAGTTACCGCGCCTCCTTCGTTTTTGGTAAGGCAATTGTCAGCGAACGCTTTAACACGTGTATGTACATCAAACTTACATTACGTACTTTCTCAGAAATTAATGTTTCGATTGACAACCGTTCGACAATTTGACCCGCGCATCTTTTTTCAAAAGGTTACAGGCGCAAATGCGTTCGCGAACGCCGCTTTTCGTTTTTTTTTTTTTCGCATTTCACGCATCGAATTCGGACGATACACACGTGAACGGATAATCGTTCATCAATATAAATGTCGTAGGAAAATTGCCCATTTCGTCTTGGTTGGTTATCTTCACAAATTTGTCTTGTACAAGTTTATGTTTTTATGTGCGCGGGTGCGTGCCTGTGTGTGTATATATATATATATAATAAATATTTGCTCAAATAAGCGACTTCGCGTTTTTTTTGTGATTAATTAAAAAAAAAATAAAAAATAAAAACGAGCGGGAGTGAATAAAATTTCGATCGCCGAGCGTGATTCCGGCCATTATCTGTAGTTAAATTTTGTGGTAGAGAAAAGGAAGAAGAAAAAAAAAAAAAGTATTTTATAAAAGCGATGATGACATCAAATCGAGAGCAAGAAAACATTTACGAAATATTTATGTAAAACCATTGCACACCGAAGATAATCTGTGAAAATCCGCTGCAGGGAGAAAGCATAGCGAGAAGCGAGCGTTAATGTCGTTTCTGGAAGCTTTTCCCTTTTACCTTCGATAATGACGGCGGCAAATTCTCGTCGTCGGCTTTTTAACTTTTTTTTTTTTTTTTTTTTTATGTTTTATGTTTTGAGTTTTGAGCAAAAGAACTGCGGTAAACTGCGTTTCATGATTTTGAAACTGTAATATTTAAATTATCAAAGTATCGAACTAAATGTGTTTCAGGTAACAATAGAAGTTTTCCACAAGGTGCAATTTTATTTATAAAACAGCTTAGATCGAGTTAATTAGGGAGCGAGAGCAATTAAAATTTTTAACGGCATTACAAATAATTGCGCGAACTATTTGCTTTCTAATAACACTGAATGAAGTGGTTTTAGAGAAAATTTATCTAACTGCGCAACAGCTGATTCTATTTACAAATGGATAGTCTATCGATTGAGGTGTAGAAGTTTAAAGTATGACTGAACTAAAATCAAGTGTCAACTTCGTGTGTCAAAGATGCTTGCAGCCACTAAAACTAGATCAGAGTTTCAATCATATAGGGGAACATACTTTAGCTGAACTGTCACGTTAGTATATTTATATGGAATAGAATTATTATTTTAAAATAACTTCATATCTAATATTAGTAAATATAAAAATATTCTGTCATGCTTATCCTTTTTGCTTAGCCAGAATAAAAAGATCTCAAGTTATATATATATATATATGAATTGGCGTGTGTTTCCAAGTTTATGTCCCTTTAATAAATAGTCTTTGCTTTACTATTGTGAAAGTCTGCAATTCTAAAAATTATATGTAGATATAAATTTTATTGCCTATATAATATAAATATAAATTCGTTTAGCTTTGATTGATATGTTATTATTGAAGGAAGAATAATTTTCAAGTGAAAATTTCAAAAATAACTGAAAATATGTGGAGGAGTACTTTTATAATTTGAAAAACTGAACAAATGAAATTTTGTATTTGCAGTTCCAATATTTACAAGTCCAGAAGTTGATTTAGAACTACAATTGACAAGCCTTGATATTTATGTACCTGCATTCCAACTTAGTGAATCCAAAACAGGATCAAATGGATTCATGCTTGTTGATGAAAAAGGTGAAACGGAAACCCTGAGTCATCAGTTGGCAGTAACTGCTAATCTTTTTGATGTTATGTCATGTAATTCATATATTGATCATCCATTGTGTGAAGAATGTACTGATGCTGTTTTAGTTCTTATGGATCAACAGCTCAGGTTAACAGAGGAAGAATTAAATGATTATGCTAATTTTTTTAGAAAAATTGAAAATGATGATGATTATGAAAATTTTGAAAGCTTTGAAAAAGAATTAGAAAATGTAAGTGAATCAGTTTAAAATGAAAAGGTTTTTTCACTAAATTTCATTTGTAACATTTATTCATATCAAATTTACATAATAAATTATTTATTTCATTTTATAACTATGTGAAAAATTTTGTTAATATATAAATTTTAACAGCTTCATTGCTGTAAAAATGTTTTCATATATTTTGAATATTTCTTTCAAATAAAATTAAAGTTTATTGATATACCAATCTCTGTGTTATACTAATTGTCACACTTCACAATACCATTTTATAACTTACATTTAATTATTAACATTCAGAATTGTATTTAAACATATACATTTTTTTAGTTAAATTCTGAGCAAGAAAAGTTAATATATGATCTAAAGGAAATGCAAGAAGAAGAAAAGAAAGCAAAAGAAATATTATTCCATGAAGAGCAACGGAAGGAGCGTCTTGATAAGGAAGAAGATAAATATTGGCGCGAATATTCTCATCACAAACACGATTTGATGCTTGCTGAAGATGAATCAAAAAGCCTGGAAAGTCAATATCACTATATGCAATATCAGCTAGAAAAATTAAAGAAGACAAATGTATTCAATGCAACTTTTCACATTTGGCATAGTGGTGGTCATTTTGGGACAATAAACAATTTTCGCCTTGGCAGACTTCCTAGTGCTCCAGTTGATTGGAATGAAATTAATGCCGCTTGGGGTCAGACCGCTCTCTTGCTCAGTGCTTTGGCCAGAAAAATAAATTTGACTTTTCAAAGGTATCGGTTGGTTCCTTATGGGAACCATTCTTACATTGAAGTGCTGGAGGATCACAAAGAATTGCCATTGTTCGGTTCGGGAGGAATACGGTACGGTTCACTTTGTAAATTCTTTTGTTTCACTGATTAATATACTGAAAAAATTATTCTGCTTTATAATTAAATTCTTATCAATTGATTTAAGTGTTAAATAAATGAAATACTTTGCAGATATTTATGGGATAATAAGTTTGACGCAGCAATGGTTGCCTTTCTTGATTGTCTTCAACAATTTAAAGAGAAAATGGAACGTGGAAATTCAGAATTTTGCTTGCCTTATCGAATGGAAAGAGGGAAAATTGAAGATTCAGCTACGGGAACTTCTCTTTCTATAAAGTAAGTTGTCACAACACACAAGTAAATATTACATTCATATATATTATAACTGCATTTTTAATAGATGTAAACGTCTTAATACATATTAAATGTCTTTGGGCTAGACATCGAAAAAAACTAAATTATTAACTGCCGAGTTGTTGATATTGAAATTAATATATCTTTTACTTTACTGTACTTTTATCTTTTACTTTATTTTATACTAAATATATCTTTTAGTTTTTTCATAGCATTCCAGCAGAAGTAGGAATTAATCAGACACTTAAATTACTAATCTATAATACGTTTTTAAAGACCGAAAAATAAAAATTATAATTTCGTTTTTCCCTCAAATAAAACTATATCCATTTCATCCTAAACAAAAGTCTAATCGTTGCTTACAAATTTTAAAGGCTTAAAAATCTTACAAAATTTTCATTTTTATGAACAAAAGCTTTTTAAGGTTTTATTTTGCCCAATAATAGGTGTAGCTTTAAAGTTTTCACTATTTTCTATACGTTTAATTTATTTTTGTTTTCAAATTCAGTTTTAGGAAATCCCTGCGGCTTTTTTGTTTTTAAAAAAAAATATATAGGTTGTAATATAAAATTCTTCACTAACATGGACAATCTTAAAAACAAAATATTTTAATTCCAGAATTCAGTTTAATTCAGAGGAGCAGTGGACGAAGGCGTTAAAATTTTTATTGACAAATTTAAAATGGGCTTTAGCTTGGGTATCTTCTCAGTTTACAAGAATTGAAACGGAACTGACGAGTCAGTAACATTATTTATTTCCCATAAAAGTTAAATTTATGTATTTTCTTTACATAATCCAGAAGCATAAGTTTATTGATAAATTGCAGATTTATATATTTAATTTGTAAGAATGACAGTTTAATTTTTGAACATAAAGTGAAGTTCTTTTTCATTAAATACTGTCTATGCATAAATAATAAATTTACGTTCACAATACTCATGTAAATGTTAAATCAGTTTTTGCGTAAAGACTTTTTATGATTGTAAATTATAGATATAAATTCTTTCCTTTTCATTCTTTCTTTATCAATTGTAAGAATATATTTTTCTTTATTATTTTTATCATTATAAATAATGTCAGAATTATTTTAATCGTATTTAAGTAGTTAAAAAACAACAAAATGATATAATCATGTTAACGGTAAAACTGAAATCGTAATTAATGATATGTATCAATTATTTTATAATTCATTTGTGTTCAGATTTTGATCTTTTAAATAAAATATTGCTTTATATTTTTCGTATTCTTATATTTTCTATGTATAAACGAAGAAGCATGATTTATGTCTTGATTTTTATCAGCTCTCAATTACTGTATTCTTTAAAATAATTATTGACCAACAAAAAACAAGTGCAAAAAATAGAAAAAAATTTTTATATACAGGGAAAGTATTTTAGGCAATCATCGAAAGGTTTATGGACAAAATATTTATTAATGTCGTAAACTGACGGTTGCATTCTACAGATTAAATTTAATGCAAATTATTCTATATTTAGAGTATGCCGATTCTGCAAATTTATGTATCTCGTGACCGTGTTCCAGAGAAGAGGTTTATAAATTGCTTCGTTTGTGCTTTACAATAATCAAACTGTTTTCAAACAAATCATTTCAATCATCACACTTAATTATTTTTTTCTATTATCCTTATTTAATTCTTTATATAATTAATATATTATATATTAATATATATAACTAATATATATATTAATATATATAACTAATATATTAACTTTATCTTATTTAAGTTTTCCTAAAGTTTAAGAAATAAAAATAAACACTATTTAAATTTAATATTTCTATTGATGTAATTTTGCTATTTAATTTAATTTTGAATTTGAGAGTTTTCATTGAAAAAAAGATGTATGTTTCTCCTGCAAATTTTTGTTTTGAAATTCGTTCTGGTTATGTAATATGTATTACTAAAATTTTGTCATATTAAAGGGAGAGTAATTATAAATAAAGAAATTGTAGTGTGTAGTACCTTATGTTATTTATTAATTTCCATTCATTCAACGATAATGAAATAGTTCACCATAAAAAATCATATTTTTTAAATGTTTTAAGTTTATTAACCTCGAGAATTATATCACTCTATAATTTCATTAATAACTTTTTATTATCTTTATTCAAAAATTTAAGTTTGAATTTAATTTTTTAAAACAGTAAACAATGATTAATAAAATATGAAAAAAAAACATATTATCGGCAGGACAATAAATTTATATATCATTTATGGAACAGTTTTCTATTCTCATATATGGACAGATATTTGTGAATTTGCTTTTCTATATTATAAAAAGTATAGTATATATAAAATAGTAAGAAAAATATATAGTATAAAATAGTATAAAAAGTACTATAGTATAAAAAGTAAGAAAAAAAATATCGCCTGCATTTTTTCAGCGTTTAGCCCAATTGGAATTATAATGAAATTATATAAATTGTTAATATAAAATAATCATTAAAAGTCATAATAAAATTTTAATTCGAAAAGGATGATTTCGTGCATACAAAACGAATGAGGTTTTTGGGTCGGAAAATAAAAAATTTTTTTTAAATTCCGCTATTTTATGGCAAAAGATTGTTTGAAAATAATTAAAAATGTTGCAAACATTTTTTGCGAAAATGCTTGCGAAATGATTGTTCTTGCGAAAATGCTAAAATTGCAATTGTTCTACGGGGGAGAATTCTCCGGTCTCGGATACCTAATTTCATAAACTCTGAATCTGGATATTCCTTAGGAACAATTAAAATTATATCCTTATTATGCCCAAAAAATGCTATTGTCCCATAATCGGATGCGAGGTGAAAAAGGAAAATATTGATCCTACAAAAGGTATCTGAATACGATTGGGTTCTTTAAAATGGAGAATTTAAAGAGAATCAGATTCAGAAAGATTTCCACTTCGGTCACAGTTAAAGAAAAAATGTTCGTAAATTGGAAAATTCAGAAATAGCTTTGCTGAAAATTTCTATTATTCTGGTACATGAGTCGCTTTCGGGTTCTGTCCCAAGGAAGAATTTCAATTGAAAGGTTATTATAGTTTAGATCCAAGGCAGTTCTTTCCTTTCTAAATAACGTTTTTTTCCTTCTTAATCAATATTTTTCAGCTTCTAAACGAGGCGATTCCCTCATTTTCTCACTCTTTTAGAGGTGTGACGCGCCACGTTGTACTCTAGCTTTCTTACTGCTTTGATTAAAATCAAATCTGATTTTATTCTGTTGAAATTATGCAAAAGGGCCGGGGAAGAGAGACAGCCGTAGAATCAGAAAGTTTCATCGTTGGCAAACGGCAAAAACAAGGAACGCAGGCAAGAAGAGAGGCCGGCGCTTCCAAAGCTCAGTTAGGTTCTCGCTGTCGTTGCCTCAGCGCCAATCACGCGGCCTCCGCGTTATTGACGCGTTTGCATTCGTTGTGTAAGTTTTTCCGTTTTTCTTGCCGCGCGATAAAATTCGTATATTTCATCAGTAAGTGTGGTGTATGAAAATTTTTACGGAAAAATTGCAAGGGAAAACTGGAATGTCATCCGGAATACGAGAAAATTTATGTTTAAGACGGAAACCTTCGGTCACGTAAATGTTTTTAACGTTAAGCCTGAAACAAAGGGAAATTTGTTTAAATTTTTTGAATCGCTTTACCTCTGATTACAAGATGCTATTTAGGAAAAAATTATAAACTTTTCGTTAGGGCAATTTTACAATTCAAAATTGTTACATTATTCTTTAATATACCCTTTTATCGTAAAATAGGTATTTTAGATTTAATGAAAATAGAAAAACTTGATATGTATGAAAAAGGAAACGAAGATTTTTTTAAATTCTATATTTTACTAATATGTACTTTTAAATATCCACGAACAAGACAATAAGAAAAAAAATAGCTTTTCAAATTTTTGAAAATTAATAAAAATTTTCTATTTTTCAACCCCGATTTCGGTGTTTAACTTTTCTATTTTACTTACATTATTTGAAATTTAATATCCTTCTTATTATCTGGCATTATATATAAATTTATTCTTATTATTCTAATTACATTTATAACTTCATTCATAACTTATTGTTCAACAACAATAAATGTTTTGCTTTTAAAATAATCACTGAAGAATTTTTTTTTGTTTAGGCAAATTAAAAAAACTTGCTAAGTAAACTGATTCTTGTGTTTTTTGCTAAAAGTTTCATAATATGACGCTGTTTTCCACCTTATTGAATTTAATTTTTAATTTTGCTGCAGGGCCCTTGACTGATCAAAACAGTGTTGGGGTAATTTTACGTGAATTATTAAATGTAATCCTAAATTCCGCCTAACACTTCTAAATTCGACTTTTTTTTTCTCTTAGAAAAAATTAGAAATTTTTATTTAACGTTTCATCATTCGATGCTGACAATTTTCATTATGAACGAAGCACGAGAAGAATTTTTTTTCTTCTCATTGAAAAAATAACACTTCCCGGTATATATTAAAAATATTTTTTACGTGGATTAAAGTAAATATTATCGAAGAATGTGGGAAGAGGGATGGAAAAAAAAATTTCGCACCAATAAAAGGTAACAAAACAGTAACTTCGCAAGTTACGAGCAAACAATTTTTTATACAGAATTCAAGAAAAGATTTGCAGGAACTTGGCGCAATCGCAATGGGATTCGCAAATTCCAAAATTATTCCTTTCGAAAAAATTATTGTTTGGGCACTTGAAGTTTATTGCTCAAAGTGTGGAATTTGCGTGTACTTAAAGAGCGAGCGGAGGGGAAGATTCGATAACCCCGAATGCGTAACTTACCCCGAAAGAAATGTACTTCCTCAAGATCCTTTCTTTACGAAGGCTTTACTTAACAATTTTACAGCGAAAGATTAAACAAATTCATCCTGCTGAATTGGTAGATTTAGTAAATATATTCGACGGCCTGGCAAATAATTTTCCAATATTTTGCTTCTTTCCACGTGCATTTTCACTAAAAGTAATATAAATAATATATCGCGTTGCGATTTAAAATTCGAATTATTTTAAATTATCCGTGGGTTATTTGCTCTGTGATTTTCTCGAGCATTAACCTCATAAATTGCGTTAAAAATTTATTTTATTTTTTCCACAATAATTTTAATGTATATCCGATTGCTGTTTTTAACATCCCCAGAAAAACCGCGGACTGTAGAGTTTCCATATTATCGCCGGCGCTTTTTCACCGATAATTTTTCTTCATTTTCTTTTTTTTTTTTGATTCGATTTTCTTTTTTCTTTTTTAAAAAAGAAAAATGCCTTTAAAGCTGATATATTTCACGTTAAGAGTGCACGAGCTTTTCATAATTAATATAATAACCCTTGAAACTCGCCTCAAAACGGAGTTAAAACCGAGATTAAATGTGATTAAATGTAAACATGGGGGGAATGAAAAAAAATTAAGACTTGCCGTGGGGATGAAAATTAAGGAGCCGCGAAATGGGACAGAATCAGGAGAAAATAATCAGATGAAAGAGAAAAATTGAAAGCAAATGCAATGAAGTCTGAAAGGGAAAATTATAATATTGTCTTAAAAAAGGAGGAAAAAAAATCCTGATTTAACGAGAGAAAGAAAGAAATAAAAGAAATATCAAGTTGCCAGTGAAAAATAGATACAATTTTAGATTTTACGAGATTAATTTATTTAGAAAATACAAAACTAAAACAAAATAATTGCTATTTTGATTTGCCCCATGCAAACGGGGAAAACCCCGGAGATACCTGAAACGAACTCATTTATTAAGACATGAATAAGTTAAAAACCGGTGCTGCACACATGAAAGATTTGCAAAATTATTTCCTTCAAGGGTTTTTTTCGACGATGCATTCACAGATTTTTAAACACTGATCTCGTTTTACATAAATGCACATCAACACTTAATTCTGCAAATATATAATTAGGGCAACAGTAGTATTTTATACTTTATGGTATTAACTTTAATTATTTTCAAATAAAAAAAAATGAAAATAAAAATAAAACGAAGATGATGAATAATTAACGAAAAATTATCAGACAATATTAAAATCGGCCCGAAAAGGTTCAGCGCTTAAAATTTTTTTTTGCAAATATGAATAACACGAAAAACGTAACACTTTTTTTTGCATTAAAATGATAAAAATATACATTAATATAAATATCTAAGCCTTAATATTTTATGCGATAAATCATTAGTATTCCCAGAGTAATTTATTGACGGGATGTATTGCATTAGGGGCAATTACGTATTCGCGTCACTAGAAGGTGAGATTGGTTCAGATATTTACGGAAAAATTTACCGGCTTAAAGAAAAAGGTCAATAGCAAAGGCATTTTCCAGCGGATAAAGATGATGAAAAAACTTTCAGAAAATTCATGAATAGGTCTTTAACAAAAGAAAAGGGATGAAAATGCGAAATGAAGGGCTGAAGAAGTGGTCAAAAAAAATTTAGGACCCACAAGCAAGAAATTTTTCGCATTCGGTTGCAGCCTGCAAACCTATTCTTAAAGCTAAGACAAATCAACATTGTCTCTTTAATAACAAATGTGGGTTGTCCTGCTTGCGGTGAAGACTTTTCGATAAGCACCGCATTGCCGCTTTGGTTCCTTCAACTGCGGACCGACAACTGTGTTCAAAATCTCATTTATCTTTATTTCCTCCGAATTTCATTTCTGAATACTGCGCACACAAGCCATACATTGATAATAGTACATTAAATATTTTGAACGAGGCGGAAAAAAAGCGGTTGTGACGTTTAAAAATGGCAGAAATATAAATTTGGGCAATGCGGTATTTTGGGAAAACGCAGAAATTTTTGACTTTTTAGATGGAGAAAGAAGGAAAGCGCGACACGGACGGACCTCCGAGGAAAAAACTTTCGAGAAGATTGTAATTAGATGTACAAATTTTAACCGACTTTCATGTTCTTATGAAGTCGTAGAACAGAAAAAAAAAACATTTTCAAATTTTGTTTGTTTCATCATCAAAGACAAAGGTTCCAAACGCTGGCGGAAGGCTCATTATCAGTTTCACCCGGTAAATATTTACACCGACGAATGAAAAACAATCAAAAATTGCTTTATTCTCAATGTTTAATGCATGTTTACATAATGCAATAAAGAAATAACACTAAAAAACGACTAAAAAATATTTAATGCATTTAAATTTATCGTTGCTGATTTTACAATATAAGTTAATATTAGACATGAAAGAATTTTAATCTCAAAAGTGAATTACTTTTTAGGATTTTAGGTTTCCAATCAAATCTCGTTAATAAAGTTTTAAATGTTACACCCGAAAGATCCTTATAATTAGCAAAAAACCTTTTTGCTCTTAAAAAAGGCAGTTGTAATGGAATATTTTTCAAATGCCCGTATATAGATTTTTGGGCTCAATTATTTTTCAGCATTTATTTTTTCACTGCTTACTCTTTCTACTTTGAAAAGGGCCATTGAAAAATTACAGAGGGAGTACTCTGTATTCGGAAGAGTTTATCTGTTTTTAATTTAAGCATTTTAATCCGCTATTTCTAATTGTTCGCTTCGTGCGTTCCTTTTGTTTGTTCAATTAATTTTATATGTTGCAGCGACATTAAATTTTCTTCTAGGGATTTGACGAATATACGGTTAGGAATTGACATTAACGCAGATACGTGAATTTCGTGTATCTGACATGTTATATTCGCTTTTTACTTTAACAGAATACACTCACATTCCAGTTGGAATAGTTTATTCCTGACATTTAATATGGCAGAGAATATCCGCGAGGTAGTGAATGAGACTGAAGTTTTTCTCGGCAAAAAGGATGAGGCTTTTCTTTTCCTTCAAAATGATCGAGCTTTGCCTCCTTTATCTTCACATCCACAAGCCTCCCAACATTATTCTAACACTACATACAGCCGCGGAATATCATATAATACAATTGCAAAACTTTAGAATTTAATTAAATACTGGGCAGGAGTAGGAAGTACCCGCTCTCGTTCTTCCGGAAATATACTAAGGATTCTTCTCAGGCAAAAATTTTCTTTATTTCCTTCATAATTCACTGAAATATTGGAAAAATAATTTTAAGATCAATACCTCTTCCTTTTATTTTCTTACACGCGAAAAGCCAATTGTCACCACTTCATTTTCACCGTACAAAGCGTTACGATTAATTCGGATATGATCATAATATTAATCTCAGTTAAGTTTAACTTCGTCTTTAATATAAAGGTAATGAATTATTAAAACCTTTTTTTCCCATTATCGCTCTGTTTTCCCACTTTCTCGACTGTGAATATTTAAAAAGAAAAAAAAAATCTTGTAGAAACGGCTAAATTAAGTGTATTTGTCATAAAGTAGAGGGAAATGAAATACTGTTCCGACGAATAAATGCAAATTATCTAAAGGTCAGATAATATATGTGAAAACCGGTTTTATCTAATGAAAAAACAAAAAGAACTCTGGTTCATCTACTGTTTTGCGTTGCACCACAGCACTGCAGCTCTCGAAGGCTGAGAGTATCACTTCTTCCTATGATGTCTCTCATTCTGAATCAGTTCCCTCACATTAAAGACTTTTCCCTTCGGCCCCGTGTTTTCGGTCGAACGTTTCCCGTTCATCTGCTTGGAAAATCTCTTTCACTTTTTTTGGAAATCTCCAGGGAAACGTCAACTTTCGATAAACGTTTCGCATGCATTGCACGGAAATGAACCGGCCATCCTTTCCCAAAGGGTTTCTCTTTTGACCCTCCGTCTTTTTCCCTTAAAAGTTACTTATAACGAGTTATATAATGTTTAGTTTATTTATTTATTTTTTCTTAAAAGATATGTTTTTCATTCGATTTTTTTTCTCTGAATGCTCGGCTGTTAGCAGAAGAAAAAAAGGTGCGGGTTTGAAACTCGACAAAAGTTTTCTGGTTAGGTTTTACAGAAAGATTTGCAATTCCCTATTCTCCGTGAATAGTTGTGAAAGAGAAGTACTGCCGATCAAACCAAAATGTGGAAACCTTGATTTATATATGGTGGGATGGAAATTTAATGCAAATGGTAGGGAAATAACTGCAGGCGAAAGAATCATAATTTAAAAAAGCAACATTTACTCAAGTAATAATGTTCTTTTCACGTTTCTAAAAATATTCGTAATAATATATAAGGATGTATTCAGACATTTTCAGGTTCCTAAGTACACATCATAGCCTCTTGAACTATGTACTGGGATCCAATGGCAGAGGGGGTACATTTCTCCTCGGCATCATGCTAATAATCATT
This sequence comes from Ricinus marginatus, assembly GCA_028565995.1. Classification (NCBI taxonomy): domain Eukaryota; kingdom Metazoa; phylum Arthropoda; class Insecta; order Psocodea; family Ricinidae; genus Ricinus; species Ricinus marginatus. The sequence continues at coordinate 30,742 of JAOWBB010001605.1, read as the reverse complement.
TAAAATCTTAAATCGGGGCTTACAGAATTTTTCGCCGGGTTCCTACGCTAAAAGAAAAATATTTCTTTGCGCCTTATTTTTGGGCGGCTTGCAAAAAAAGACCCAAAATTTAGGTTGGAGTTTTCCACACGAATTCCGCAACAGTTTCTCAAGCAAAAAACAGCGTGATATAGAGTTTTTTCCAAGTTCCTTTTTATTGTTTTTGCTCCATTGGGAAATTTAGAACGAAAAAGAGGGCTTTTGAAGATTTTAAGTGGAAAAAAATCATTTTTCGGGAAGCACCGAAGATGCCCAAAAAATCGGACCATTTCTCAATCTCAGATACTGGTTTTGACTGCCCTTTGCCAGTTCAAACGCCTCGTCTGCGGTAGCGCAAACGGACGAATCTTAAAACGACAGCAATACGTTTAGATTAGGTTTATTTTTCCATTAAACCGAATCAACCCAGCGTTTAATTGCATTTTGAAGACAGCGGCTTCCAGAATAATTACTGAATTATGCTTCTTAAAATGGCGACCGGAAAGCTTCAAACAATCGATCATAATTTTATCCTTTTACAAAGCAATGTAATATGAGAAACCCAGTCGCGGAAAAATAAACGAAACATATTTGTATATTCAGGCAGGGTTTCCAGTTAAAATTTTGTGCTGATTAAAAGCCTTCGTATCATGGGAATGAATTTATCCAAATGACGAATGAGTTAAATATTCTGAAACAATGAATTTTACCATTTTCGATGTCTGCGAAAGTTTAAAATTGAATATTTTACATGTAATATATATACATATACATATACATCGGGAATGGAACTGACAACCTGCATTGAGATGTTCAGGTGAAAATCTGTCAAACAAGTATAAAACGTTTTGATGTATCTTTTGTATGATTAATATCAATAAATGAGGGAAAGGATTTTGGAAAATATTAATAATAAATGAAGAGCCCCGGTTATTAAAAGCTGTGAGAGTCGGAAAAATAATACAGGTTAATGTTACGTATACTAATGGGAGTTGGAGAAAAATCCGGTAAAATTCTCTTTTTGTTCCTTAACATGAAAAGTATCAAATTTATACACATCGCTTCAAATTTATGCTCCGTGATTCCATTACCTTTTTTTGTCGACAGAAAGGAAAACGCCTCATGCCCTGCTGTTTGCCCTCACTGATGGGTAGTGTGGGACTCACAACGGGGAAACTGCTTTAAAATATCCCCTCCGCGGGGAACGGAATAAGTTTTTTGTTCTCTGCACGTTAATTCGCAAATTAATTAATTTCGCTGATGGCGTTCCAGATATCGGAGGCACATTTTACGGTAATGGTTGCACGGTGAACTGGGTTTCATTTTTTGTAACGCCATATCCGCTGGCGTTATTTGATTAATCAGTCACTTATATTGCCGAAACTTGATTTAACCCTGCACTGAAAACAATCCTGATGGTTATGGCGTCCACCGGGACGTGTGGTGCCCCGTTTCTTACTGCTGCGGCGCGCATTGCTAAGAATCTGCCGGACGTACGGTGACTCGTGAGGAGGCGCTAACGCAGCAGGCCATGCAAGTCAGCACTCCAGTTCGGCAAGCTGGGACACGCCCCATTTGCAAAGTGCTTGCTTCGCGATTTTATTTACCTAAAAAGTATTTTTCGTTAAGCTCTCGGACATATTTAGTCCTTTCTCGCGAGCTTGTGGAAATTAGAAACAGGATCTGATGCTGAGGGAAAATTTATAAGGAATTACAGTTTTGTCTTTGTTGAGGGCTTTTTTGTGGGGTCATTTTCCATTTTTTTTTTTTTTGACTGGAGAATGTTTTAATAACCGGCCATTGTCCGAGACGAAACCTTTTTTTCGAAGATCGCTGTTTCGGATGCCGAACGAAAACAGAAAACCTCCCGTTTTGTGGAGGGCACCTCCGGTTTATGCTTGATTTGCATATTATTCAGCAAGGGTTGTTGTCATTTCTACTGAAGTGATGGCAACTCAATCAGTTGGCCGAAAGAAATTCCAATCTTAGGAACCGAGCCTTTTTTTTTTTCCGGCATTTTCTCGAAGATTCGTTCAACGGGGCTGTGAGACTTTCGGATATCCACAGCTTCTCCTTTGTGCTGCATTCTCGCCTGACGGCGTATTCTGTACTCGAAAGATCTTAGTGCGGACGGAAATGAACAGTCACCGACGATTAAAATGACCGCGAATTCGCTGGAGATTTTCATTAAAAACGCTACCACGGGGGCTTTGCAGAGGGACGAAAATCTTGCCCTCGTCGAAATCGGAATTTTGGCAGTTATTTTGATTGTAACAGTGACTGGAAATCTCATGGTGCTTGTGGCTCTGTACGCGAAAAAGCGAAACATGGTCAGAAAATCTTTTCCAAGGATGTATTTCTTCGTTTTCCATCTCTGCGTGGCGGATCTCATAACAGCTTTTTTTTACATTTTGTCTCAGCTCATTTGGGATATCACCTACAGGTAAAATTTTATCGAAAGAATTTTCAGTTGTAGCGTTAGTCATGTTAATGGAATAAATCTTTCGACCAAGAAGAGCGACGTGGTCCTTAATTTCGAAAACGGCTACTTAAATTTTCCGCCGATTCAAAAGGTGCCCCTCGGCGATCTCCTTTTAATGTGATTTTCCATCGCGACTGAAATCTTCGCAGCCAGAGTTGCTGCCGATGTGCAACCTTCAGGATCCTGCATGCAAATGCGTAACTATGCTGCCGCGACAGTAACGTAACAACAGAACAATTTCATTAATTATTCGGTTTGCATTTCCGTTATTTTGCTCGATAAGACTCGTGGCCAGCTTTCGCAGTGGATAAAATCAAACTGCGTGGCATTATTTGAAATTTTTTTTTTTTCAGTTTAATAAAATATACATCGCTGAAGTTTTTAAGCCTAAAACAAAATGGTTGCATGATATCAGAATTGCAGGATTCTATTGAAATTAATGAAAAATTTTCGAGATATTTTCGTTGAGTATTGTCACATTTCATGGTTTTTTGCAACATCGTCTAAAATTAATTTTCACATTTTCCATTTTTATGTTATCTACGTGTTAAAAATCACTGCGGAACCTTACTCAAAATCTTTCGATGTAGTCATGAGAGATCAAACTTTTTTTATTAGGCACATATAACGTCATGAATTCGTAAAGGAGTCGACATTTCTTAACTCAGTTTCTTGGGTTAGGTCTTTAGTTTCAGAATAAGTCGTTCAATTTTTTTTTTCCAAGCTCAAAAAATGTACGCTCAAAATTCTAATCCGAAAATATTTTAGTGACCGCAGAGCACTATCGAAATTTTATTGTATCCCAGGTGGAATGTCTGATTTCATAAAATCTAAAATACGGTGCAGGCCACAAACCGTTCGAATATTAAATTTTTCTCAAAATATCATCCAGGTAATTCAAAAATGTCCGGCATGTCGTGACTAATAACATGACGACGTGAATATGATTATTATTTATAATTTTTTTAAATGTTTCAAAATAATGAATTTTGCGGTAAAATTTCCATAACTTTTCTCTGTTGGAACAACCATGGAATGAGATCTTATATCCTGTCCGCATTCCGCGGCAAAAACCTGAAATTGTTAATTAAGTTTAAATTGAAAAATAAATAAAAGGATTAATCGCTTGATCAAGTGTGTTTTGTTAAAGGAAAGTTTTATTAAAGCTTTCGATAATGATCCATCGTCAGATCCATACACAATAGTGCTGTATTGCCTATCTGCCCATTCTGCATATCAAAACAGAAACGTTCGAATTTTTTAAGCTTTCACATGGCATTCAAATGTCTTTAAAATACAAGAATAATATAAGAAAGGATATAGAGATTGATGAAATGCATATGAACTGACAGCCAGGCTTTTTTTCCATCGTAACGCATAATTCTTTTTTGCCTCCAGAGAGATAACCAGAAACTATTTGTTGGGTTCGCTTTAACAAATAAATAAACCTCATTTAAAATATAACTCGACAACCGCTCTCTTTATTCACAATTACCGTCGGAAGAACAGAAAAACATATATAAATATGGAGGGATGATTTTCTAGTCAAAGTAACAGAAAAGAAGTAATTTCATACCCATAATATTTTTAAGGTCTATCAAAAAAAAAAAAAAAGAAGCGGCAGGCAAGTTGAAATTTGAAAGTTTAAAATTGGCATTTAACGAAGCTGAATTAGATTAAAATGTTGTGGATCTTAACTTTTTGGCTTGTTGGATAATTGAAAATGGAAGCAGAAGCCACCCCCTACGAGGAAAGGGGCGTAAAAAATTTTATTTCAATTTTTTTGCATGCCCTAGAAATGAAACTCGCAGATTTTTTTTAGTTCGCTTGACCTAAGATGGAATTTATGGGCAGCCCCTCTCCACCTATGAAACACTTTATTAAAAGTTTCAGTCTCGGAATCGTGGTTCAGCCAACAGTAGAACGTTCGGAGTGGGTATCTTTAAAGAGGATACTGCACTGACCTGCTTTCTTTGTGCAGGAAGTCTTAAAAGGGAACCAGAAAACCTACCTTTTTTATTATCATGAAAATCGAGAAAAATTATAATTTAGTTCCTATTTGATTCTTAAGAAAAAGAGAGGAGAAAAAGATGAAGAAAAGTGAATCAAATGTAATAAATTTAAAAGCTATGTATCAAACTTCGAAGAAGAAAGGGAAGAAATCCTCTTTTTCTTTATTGATGAGAAAGCGAATTTTGGACTTTTTGAAAGTTCTAATTGAATTTTTTTACATCAAAAAAAAATAAAAAAAAAAAACTTTTACAAAGCCTACTTTTGTATAGAAAATTCTAATAAAATTCTCTGATTATTTAAATCAAAATTTCATTTAACTGAAAAATCGAAAAATTTCATTTTAATCGTTCATAAATATCCGAAGGATATGCTTCGAAGAACAACCTATCTTTTTGCTGCATTAGCATTGGCGGGTTACTTCCATCTTAAACCATTAATCTGCAATCATGGGGTTTTTTTCGAAAAATCTGGGAAAATCGCTAAATATTTTCCACCGTTAAACATTTTTTTTTTTTTAAGAGATGAAAATGCGTTTATCCGTTCCGCCGCCTTTCGCATAACCGGGAACGTGCGGGACTTTTTCTCCCCAAAGGTGGGAGAAGCCCTGCACGCACTGAAACTACCCCATCAACAGCTTGCGCCGTTACATGAACGCCATCAAAATCTCTTTCGCATTTCCGCCGTGACGCCAGATAAAACGAAATGTCTCTCCGTGGAGAGCACTCATTGACAGAGACGGTCAAGCTTAAGCTTCCTCCGTCCTCACGGGGAATTATCGCTTCGCCTTTATTGGGCGCACGATCTCGAAATGTAAATTCTCCTCGTTCCATCCGGTGTGCAGCAGTTTCGACGGTTTGCACGTAATCGGGGTGCTTCGTCGAGCAATTTCATAGGATCGCCCACAACGGAGCCGGCATCCATGCCTGCGACGTTTTCCACAGGAGGATGGAATCCGGCCAGTCCGACTAGAGCTATCTAACAATTCATCCGTTGGAAATTTCAAAACGAGGCTTTAACTTGTTGCGCTTGGAATAATGCCGCGGAGCTCTTGCACTGGGCCGCAGTGCGAGCCAACCTGCGTGAATTCAGTTGGGGGAACAAACCCTCTGAAATCCTCCCGGCGCTGCAGACGATTAACCTCCGCCCTTCCCAGAGACGGCATTTTCCTTCGACCACCAAACGTACTTCGTCTTTTAAGTGTACCTAGCCGCTGAAAGTCACGACTCTTGGCTACCAGCCGAGCCACCTACATCTCTCACGGGGATACGGAAATGCGGGTAACGAACCTAAACCTGACTTGGCCTAAGTCTTCATTGCTGGCATCGTTCAAGCTGAGCTACCGTTTTGAAGTTTTCAGCAGTTGAAACTGTAAAGGAAAATTTCTTATAATAAATAAATTACAATTTTTCAGAGTCAGACAATTTCCTTACGAATCCCGGCATTCTTTTAAAATTCTAGTAAAAAATTTATAAGTAGCTTTTAAATGAAATTTTTTATATCCCATTCATATCTAGTAAAGTGTCTTATTCACAGTTTCTTTATAGGGCAAACTGAAAAAATTGCCTTGAAGCAAATTGAAAAAAACTTTTTAGGAATTTTCTTTTTCTTGCTGGCGGGTGTGTGCAAATTGGAAGACGTTCGGATTTACGCTGGGGAGAAGAAAATATCCTGTGCAGAGATCAAATCCTCTCAAGATGTCCATAATGATTTCTAGAAGAAACGCTGTAAAAGACTTTTTGATATTGATTCCGCTCCCTGAGGAAAAAGGCTTTCTCTGTTGGAAATATTGAGACTCCACTCATAATCCCTTGCAGATTTACCAGTCACAGACAATCCTACATTATGCAAGGGGCTGACCCATTCAAATCCTCAAAAATTGCCGTTTTAATTCGCATTCTCATATTTTTAAATTCCTTATTAGATTTCTGGCATTGATCTCCAGATCCGAGGCAACATCGGATCTGAGCACTAATTTTAGCTTTCATATTTATTTTCAGCTGGTGCATTTGCAGAAATATACAAGAAAATCTATCGCACATGAATAAACCACGGGTTTTTTCATCCCCTCACAATTGCCTCAACTTTATTCTCGTTCATGAACGAAAATTTTTTTTAATTTCACCTAGTTTTTTTCTGTGATCCTAACATTTTTACGTATGGCACTCAGCAAAAACTCTATGCGAAAATTTCAGTCTCTTCTTTTTCGCAAAAATGTGTCAATTAGTGGTATTGAATTTATTTTCCTCGAGTTTTTGAGAATGGATTTTTAAAAAAAAAACATTAAAGTTTTTTTTTGTTCTAAAACCATATTAATTATAATTTAGACGGCCTGAATCGCACAATGTCAGATATAGATATTGATTTGATGCAAAACTTACTTTTCACATGCAACATGAATAATTTGAGGAAGAGTTTACCGTATTCCTCGTCTTTTGTTGAATTCAAAAAATTTTTTTATATTTTGTTGTTAATAAATTTAACATGTATAAAGAGATTGGACGCTACTGCACGACATACCTTTGCCTTCGCATACATTTTATTTTTAACCAGCGAGATTCATGCAAAAATATGTAAAAACGACTGTAAAGCAGAATCAACGGACCAATAATAAAATCAGTAGGAGAAGAATTTATAATGAAGATTGAAGGGAAATTTAATAATGACTCAGTTTGTAATAACTGAATCTTTTCTTGACATAAAATCTTTTGCTGTTGAGTAAAAAGTACGCAAACATCTGAATACAAATATTTCGACATACTGTGTCTCGTTAATGTAAAGATTTTATCTGGAAGTTAAAAAACTCCGTGCTCAACGTTTACAGTTAAAGATGGAAAACGAAAAAGTCAAATATTTTATATGAAGCGACAGTCAGTAAATAAGGTCGCAAATTTATAAAATTATGTTACATAGAAAATTTATGATGATAAGATAGGACATAAAGAGAAAATTCAATTTCGCAACCTATTTTGAAAATTCTATTAAACTACTAGGTTACAAATTATTTTCTCTGTATCCAAAAAACTGAGTAAAAAGTCTGTAAAAATTAATTTCCATTGGAAAAGTTGGAATTTTAAGTAAGAGATATTATATGCGACAGACGAGAATTCATAAAATTATATACTCATATGAGTTACATCATTTAAAACGGGTCTTTAAAAAAACTGACTAATTTTCAGGTTTTATACCTTATTTATTAGAAAGAAATGAAAAATAATTTGTGGTCATTGCTTTTATGTCTCAAAGAAAATATGAAATTCGCCGTTTCGTCCTTTTCAAACTGCTTAAATATTATTGCTTAGCTTTATCTTCTTTTTTTGATGCATTAATGGTAGCATTTTTTACTTCTAAATGATAAAAGGATTTTTGAGAAATATGTACATTTTTTTGTTTTCAATTGGGTGAATGAAATTTCTATACGGTAAATGCCCCACCACAAATCAATGGCTATTTGAGAAAACAATGAGGAAATTTAGGAAAAATTTTATTTGATGTTTTTTTAAAACATTTATTATTGAATTTTTTATGGTTTTAAACAATGAAATGAACTTTTTTTAGTTGTGTCCTTTCACGTCTTTGTTTCTACAACATTACATTTCGATAAATCGATCAAAAATCTCGCATTTATAATGACTGTCTAGCGATGATCTTTTTTAAACGGTTTTTAACGATGATTTTTTGTGCATTTTTAAACGGAAGAACTTTTAATATGACAAAAAAAAATTTTAATTCCTGGGCTTTTATTCCATGACATATAAGACATTAATTATAATATAATTAATATATAATATACAAAAAAAATCGTAATATTCGAACTCCAAAGCTATAAAAAGACAATTATTCCAGAATTTCGTGTCTCTGGGATTGGAAATTTGGATTGGACATTTATAACTTAATCAGCAAGGAATTACATTTTTATATAAAATTTATTTTTTTATAGTTTTGTGCGAATTAATTTTTATTTTTGTTCTGAACTTTTATCCGAATAAATTAAAAAAAAAAATAAATAAAACAATTTTATTTAAAAAACATCTTTTTATAGAGCACATATAACTGGTTTTTCTTTGGTACCTAAAATTTATTTTTATTTTTTGGAGTTAGTTACCTAAACTTGAAAAAACTAAAAATTTTTTTTATCAGAAAGACCTGTCGTCTGAATTAAATTGGAAATTGATTTTTTTTGTAGGGATTTAATATGTCAGTCGGTTGATCTCTAAGCAAATCCCTTTACAAAAATGTGCAATATTTGAAATGAGCCATTAAGTTGAAAGACAAACAGGATCTTTTTAATTTAAATAAATATTAAAAATATTAAAGAATTTAGGACATAGATAAAAGAGTGTGTCAGTTATGTAAATGATCTTTTTTGTTATTTCAGCATGTATGCGGTATTACACCAGGCAATGATTTTATCATAAAAAGCTTTTTCAGCATTTTATGATTTCTGCTTTTTTTAAGCAAAAAGCTTCACCTAACCTTATTTTTGAGGGAAGAAACAGCGTTTTTTCTTTTCTTTCCAGGTTCAGAGGAAATCAATTTCTCTGCAAAAGTGTTAAATTTGGACAAATATTGGGACCTTACCTTAGCTCTTACATTCTGACAGCAACTGCCTTCGATCGCTACAGAGCAATATGCTTTCCATTGAATTACCATTCTTGGTCTGCGAAAAAATCAAGGATTTACGTTTGTTACGCTTGGATATTATCAATCATTCTATCTGTACCTCAGGTACCTGTTAAAATATTTTATTTACGTGCAGCTTCACTCTTGCCATGTTGTTTCTTCCTTTCATGTTATTTTACTGGAAAAAATTTTATGTCATTAGAAGCGCTGGCTTCCCGTAATACTTATTTACATATATTTTTCATATGTGAAGTATTTATTTTTGCCTAATACTTTGTCTAACCAAACATAAATACAAGATACATGATTTGAATGGTCACCGATATTAGATTTTATCTATAAAGAAAGCCTGCTATAATTTTTCAATTTCTTACATAAAAATATTTCATGATACTTTTTTCAGTCACAGAAAACTTATGAAGAAAACGGGTTGTCACACTCTTCTTGCTCAGCATTCCTCTTCAGTGACACGTACAAACAAAAATAAAAATTAAAATAATTTTATTCAAAAATAAAATCTTGAATTATCACTTCGAATAGTATTGATTAACGATGCTTAACAAATCGTTAATGATTTAAGTATTGTTTAAGTATTGATTAAGATTTGTTTCAGCTTTTATCTTTTTCGCTACGTGTTTAAATTTTTCTTTGCTTATGAAAAATATATGAATAAATGAAAAAAAAGAATAATTCACAACTCGAATAGGGAAAACGTTGAAAGTAATTCGATATAAAGATTAAATTGCTTTTCCGAAGCAATCGAACGCAGCAGGATGCGTTCATGGCACACAGAAAAGGGATCCTTCATCAACATCATCATGATCCTGACGCTATACAGCGGAATTTTTCCCGGCAAACCAGAGTAAAACATTTTGGTTTTTGTTTCAATTTTGAAAGCAGTGCTGAGTAAATCAGACGTGGACACTTGTTACGAACAAAAGTGACCGAAGGCAGCCACCGCTATTTAAAGGCAAGCACTGAAAGGCGGAGTCAAATTCGGCGAAGTTCGGTCGAAAATAGCCGAATTTATGACTGCCCTGTGCTCCATTATTATACTATCGTAGGGCAGTATAATAATTAGAAATTCGTGATTCGTTCTTTGCCCTAAAAATTTTTCGCGAAAAATTCAAGTTTAAAATCATTCCACGTTAACCGCGTATCCTTTTCCATATATTAACAAGGGTTTTGCCGAAAATTTTTGGTTTGTGTCACGAGAGCTTAACATATCCGTTGCAGCAGCTGAATTTGTCAATTTAAATTCTTAAGCAGGTAAAACTAAATAATGTTACCTTACACTGGTAACATGTTTAAGAAGTCAGTGCCTTTGATGTTGCAGAAATTCATCCACAACGCTGGCTTTCGTTAAATTTAATCATTTTAATTGAAAATTTACGCCTTGTTAAGATGCATGGTTCGTTTTTCACAATTAAAACCACTTTTATTAAATATCATTACCAATATTCTGTTACGTAAAAGAAACATGATCATTGTACAAAGAGAATATATGTTTTATGAAGAAGAATAGTTGCAAATTTGTGACAAAATGGAAATCCCCGATTGTTTGGTTGAAAACAATGATAAACTCTATGGTTTTATTTTGAATTTCTGCCCTTTTTTCAAAAGTCATTCATCTAATTCAAAATCAAATTTTCTCAGCCTTATGATTAGAAAAAGAATCAGATTTCCAAATTATATTGAATTAAAATTTATACGCTTTTCTCATACCTTTTCGGTAGCATCTGAATCTAAAACTTTTGATTTTGTTTCCATTAGACGGACAGTGAGCAGCTCGCTCATTTACTAACTGAGGATTGTGATTTTAAAAGAGTTTTCGTCAAGATTTTTAGTTTACCCGATCGGGAAAAAAGAATTTCGGTCTGTCAATGCTCGTTTACGTGTAGTAGATTCTAAACCAAGCCCGCATATTCAATAAAAGCGAGGGAACCGAATGGATTCCTGATTATTTTTCGAAAATCCCTGTCAAAGATACTTTTCACGTTCTTTATCGTTCATTATAGTTTATTTATTAATGAATCTCAACATTGCAATCGACTTGAAGTTTTTCATAATTCACGGGAATTAAAGGGTAAAATGTCATCCACCCTAAATGAAAAGTTATCGTCAGCTATATAGAAATATGAATGTTTTATAGCACGTAAAAAACGGTATTATTAAACTGTCTCTTCAGTTGTCCAGTATTTTTCGGTTAAACAAATGTCAACGTTTTATATTAGTATTTTCAAAGCTTTTTAAAGTGATTTTTTTTCTCTGCGCCAACGTTTTTGATTGGAGTCAAGCTTAGGTTAAGTGAATAATCGTTAAAGTAGGCGAACAATCCTTTTCAAATACCGTTCTTGTTCCTTATGGTTGCTTTTTTTTGCGTTTTCCTTCATTTAGAGATAATTTAACAATTTCTGTATTAAATGTAGAAATTTTAACAAGGCAATCAAAAATTTCAAATATTCATTAACCTTATTATGCATAACATTTCAAAAGCTTCGACTTTAATCTAGCTTGGAGGTTTTGGGGAAGATCTATTCATTTGGTTTTACCTTTAACACGCATGAATGAGATCACTGTTTCCATTAAATTTTTGCGTCTTTAGACCTATGACTTTGGATTGAAAGTAGATAAGTCATTCATTCAGGACTTTTTTTCGTGTGGGACGGAAATGCCTCGCACGCCCGAATACTGGGAATGTGGAACTTGCATCCATTAATAACCATCCACCGTAATGCTTTATTGACGAGGCAACCGGATGGAGTTCTGTGGCTTATGCAATCAATGCTCGGTCAATCAACAAGATATTATGCTTTATACGAGATTATTTAATTAACGTCATTGTACGTAGATCGATGATTAATTACATTAAGGTACCTTTTCTTTTCTTTGTGATTTTACATTGCTATTATAAATTTACTCTCCTTTGTTTGTATTTCATAGACTTTTTTTTTTTTTAAATAAAATGAATAATGTAGAAGTTGCGAAGTCAATAAGTGCCTTTGAATCTTCAATAGTCGAGTTCAAGGAGAGTGTCAGCAGAAATTGAAAACTTCGGAAAGGCAAAAACGCATAATTTTAGATTCGAATACAAAAGTTTGCTCCGTTTGAGTGGATAATATATTCAGTACAAAGACAAAATTTATTTATCGATCGTCTTTGGGAGGATTCCATTAGGGGAAAAATAAGAAATTTGACGAAAGCCGAAATCGAAGATTTAAATTAAGGAATTTTCAAAAATTGATGAAATTTTAAAGTTTCGGCCACGAAAGCAGGTAGACGAATTTTTTTTTTTTTTTTAATTCGTGAACAGACAAGATCCTAAAGTTCCTGTGCACACTCTCGACGAGAAAAAAAAATTGTTCCTTTATTCATGTTTCTTTGTTTTCATTTAATGAGAACGGGAAAAGGATGATTTGAACAACAGCAAATTACGATGGTTTGCATTCATCCATGCAGCGCCTCCCGGAAAGATTCCCTTGTTAAGAAACACGCTCTGTTACGCTGTTTTTGTTCTTTGTGCAGAGCGAAAATTGAAAAAAAAAAAAAGATATTTTTGTCAGTTTTTCAACAGACACCTTAGTATTCTCACCTCTTGAGATTTTTATGTGTTTAACATTATTCTAAAAATCTCTTTTTGAAGTGTATTTCGAATGCGGTGAAATTTCAGTCTCGCCGTTTATACATCTTGTTAAAATATATATATATATTTTTCTTTTTTTTTTTCGTACAACAAAAGAGAGTTCCTCCAAAGTCTTTTCGTTTGGAACGACATTGCTATCAAATTTCATCATTTGTATAATAAAAATAGTACCGAAAATCTGAAATTGTAACTGACGAAAGGGTAAGATTTCGCAGGGTTCCCTTGCGTTGCTGAGCGCGAATCCAGTAACTAATTTCAGAGATGATAAGTTGGTAAATGAAAAAGAAAAATTTTGCCGCTTAACAGATTTCAAATCTAACTTTCAGTTTTATTCAGGAAATTTCGATTACTTTATAACTTCGCAAAAATCTTTCACATTACTCCCAATCCGTAAATCTTTTCATACTAAAAAAACTTGAAATTTTGAACTTTTTCAGGTATTCATATTCTCATATGAAGAAGTGGCGCCCGGTGTGTGGGACTGCTGGGGAACATTTATTGATCCGTGGGGGGAAAAATCTTACGTGATATGGTGGGTATATTAATTTAGTTAGTTAATTTTTACTTTTAATAAATTTTTAATACCGGTGTTAATTTAATTAATTAATTTTAATACTGGCGTTAAAAAAATCCGGAGCTTTTTCAGTATTTAATCGCATAGTAAAGCAACAGTTTATTCAGAACCAGGCATCTGATTCATAATAAAAGATTCAGACAGCTTTATTTATCTGTTTTAAATATGATTATCATTTTAGGAATGTTCTTTAATCTTATTGTATATATAATTCCCGGTAACACGAGGAACGAATGAAATGATAGATAATAATCTTTCATTTCATTTTCTTCTTTTCTTGCATTTCACAAAGTTCCTTTCAGGATTTCATTCAGTTTTATTAGTATTTCTTGATTCGCATTATTTGACATATTATGAACAAAAAGAGAAACGGAATTGAGTATATTACCTAGATACTGGGTAAATGTGACCGAAATTGAGGCGAATTCAATACGTTTTCAAAGGTCTTCGCGCTTTTCCCCACGTCGGGATTAATTACATAAGACGAATGAAGCTTTAAATAGCGAAGGAAGGGAGATTAATTCATTTGATTTTAATTACGCATAATTAACAACGAACCCGAATCATGTTGCCGAACAGCATCCGGTTGGTGCGAGCATGCAGCATGTATTTCACCATTCCGGACGGTTTTCAGAAAGAAGAAGAAGAAGAAGAATAAAAGAAAAAATGAGCCTTCTCAATTTAGTTAATCCAATTTCACTCGTTATTGTCTATCGAACTCGGAAGGCGGCGCGGGGGTGAAGATGAAAGGGAAGAAATGTTCAAAATTATCGGGAATGGAAATGAGGAAAGGGAATAGGAAACGGAAATTATCAGCAAACTCATTAAAAGTGCAGGAAATATTAAATGAGGGAGGCGAAAAAGAAAAAGTACAGAAAGAGAAAAGACAAAGGAAATCGAATTTGGCTTTGCATCTAGGTCGGTTGTGGCAGAGTTTTGCAAAATCTCGCGATTCTTCCCTCTGTACAACTTACCCTAACGTTTGAGGGGAATAAAGGAGAACGGCAAACATATAACCGGCAATAACGACTACTTTTTAGAGTTATTTTTAATTAAAAACTGAAAATTAATCTAAAAAAAAAGTTAAGTTTAAAACAAAATTTTGCACTTGCAACTTCGGATATTTGATCTGGCAGAAGTGCAACAATTTTAGGATTAAGCTAATTCGCTACGGAAAAACTTAATATTCTATTAATAAAAACGTGTTTTACATCAAATGAAATAAACTTTTATACAGAATCCTTTTTCAATATCAAAGTACTGAAGTAAAAAAAAAACCAGATATTATAATTTTATCTATTTAAGTTATTCAGTTTTGTCCGTTTAAGAACAAATTTTTACATATTATTTAATTATAAATTAAATCTAAATGTCTGAAAATAAAGCATACAAAAATTATCAGATCAAGAAAGCAAAAGTAAGAAGTAATTTAAATAAATGTCGTTTCAGTTTGTAAAAAAAAAAAAAAAATGAAATTACATTATAAACTGAAATTTACTAACTGTAATACGAGAAGCTATGTTTAAAGCTCACAGACGAAAACCCTGAGTAACACATACCCCGAGATGCAAGAATGCATATTGTGAAGGTAATCCATGCATTATCCGACAAGGGAACATTTCTATGTTTCAAACGGTATAGAAATTAAGACAGATCTAGGGTAACCACACAGTTGCCCGCGTAAAAAGTACATTCCAGTGCAACATATTTCGCAGTGAACAATGTTTTTTTTTTATGGAGAATGCTTAAGCGGTTTTTTAGTACATCCAAACTGATTAATCTCCTTTTTCTCTATTTCCCTCATTTTTTCGAGCTTTTCCGTTAAGCTGAAAACATCCATTCTCACATTTTTTTTTTTTTTACGTCCCTTTTTTCATTCTTTTGGAATTTTAACATTGGAAGCGTCCGCGTGTCAGTCAAGAGAACATTTAACAGTCTCAACTTCAGTTTATATTTTGTATTTATTATTCAGGTACAGTTTGTCAATATTCCTGGTGCCGCTGGTGTGTCTGCTGTTCACCTACACCTGCATTTGCCGGATGATTTGACAAAGTGCTTCTACGGAACTGCGCAAGGAAAGGCAGTTCCTATCCAGGGCCAAGGTTAACACGATTAAACAGACAATAGCTGTAATTGCTGTATATATTGCTTGTTCGTTACCTTTCATTGTGATTCAGCTTTGGGCTTCATGGGATCTCTCAGCATTTGACGATCTTTGGTGGGGTAAGTTGATTTATCCTTTGTTTTATCCCCTGAACGATTGGCTTTGCTATTTACAGTCGACAAAAAATTAAAATTTAATTCTCGACTTGTTTCACTCCCGCTGCACTTAACAAAAATTGTAAGCCGGGAATGAGAAAACACTCAGTTTCACTTTATGCAACGATATTACCATTAAGTCTAAAAATGTATGTTCCGCAATGTTAAATAAAAAAGTCTGGAGAATTTGATTTTTCAAAGCGGCCTTGCCTTCTGTCTTTGAGTGCATTGCATGTTATTCACCTTAATAAATGCAAGATTCGGATGATTCGAACACGTTGCATTTTTTTAATTTAAGTATATGTAAAATTTTGAATGAAATTTGGCTGAGAGAAGAGAGATACGCTTTGAAGTGTTAGAATTTAAAACTGTCATAAAGTGGATCTGTTGTATGACCCTTTTAACGGTGAAAAACTGAGCACACATTTTTAGCTAAATTTTCCACACTGTTATACAAAAGAGGAGAAAAATTAATAATCGGAATCGATTGTTGACGATCGGGAATAGTTCATGCTTTATTATTAATCGACTTGTTAGATTTTACATTATGAGCAAATCAATCATATTTACAATTTGAATAAAGGATCTCCTTAGGCTAGTCTGGCCCGTTCGAAATTTCTTTCCTAATATGATAAAAAAATGTTCGCAATAATAAGTAATAAGTACACTAATAACTCTACACACTTTTTATAAGCATTCGTTTTATATCATTCAAAGTGTTGCTTAGACGTTTTAAATTCAAGAGCTTAATCATTTTATGGAAAACAAGTATGAATTATAAAACAACTGAAACCTCTTTTAATCAGCGGACGATTAAAATATAATAAACCTCATAAACAGTGATTATTTCATTAAGTTTTTTGAAATTTCAATTTAAAAATTCGTAAAAACTTCCGTTGATATGAAAGCAAAATTCCATATCATTAATAATTGTTATTTCACGCAGTGAATTTAGGTTTGACCGATTAAAAAAATTTTTCACGTAAACAAAGATGGAAAGGATTTCATGATAGATTTTCCACCATATTATTCTTACATCTTTATTCTTATATCCTAAGCCGAGTTGTTAAGTTGTTGGTTTTCGGGTGATCGAAAACGATTTTGGTCGATCATTTTACTATTCTATATTTAAAAAAAGATGATGGCTGTTGTTTAGACGTCATCGTTTTCCGGCAATTTATTTTAGTCGGCAAGGTACCACTATTAATGGCCCGAAATCGCAGAGGAACGCGGAGGCCAATGGCCATGTAGAAATATTGGACCTAACATGAAACGCGACCGGGTCGTCAGCTTATTCAAATTGAACGGTGCATCTAGGGAAAACGGCCGCAATCCCGAGGTGCAGCACGACGCCTTGCCGTTACGGCAGTGGGTGCTCTTTGCTGACCTGCAATCACAACAGTGAGTCTCCATCGAATTTTGTCAGTCCAGTCTCCGCGTACTGGAGTCAATAAAGACTCCGCGGGCTCGCGGGAGGAATGTCCGTTTCCGCAGAAACTTGTGCGTGATGGACAGATCCGTTCGAGCAGGAGAGTGCCTGAAGCGCAATATGTAAGGTGTTCGTGCATCTCCCCGAGCCTTGCAGAACTAAAAGGACTGCAAAACAGTTACAAGCGTTAAGATTGGTTTACGGTTTACGCATTGATTGAGTCCTTCATTAAATCGAGGCGGTAATTTTGTTAGTTTATTTTTCATTTGTACACTGAAAACGGAGAATTAATTCTTGATTGTATAAAGAAAGCCAATTGCCTGAAGGGTTTATTTCTTCACTCGCTTTTTATGTTATTAATAACAGAACATTTTTGTTATAATATATTAAATATACTTATTTAAATGTTAATTGTATTAAAATGACAATTTCAATGCAACATTTCACGAAGGGCCCGCTAATAGTTTTAGTTATGGTTCGAAATCATTTTTCTGACTAATTATACATTTTGAATGATTTCTTAATTTTTCTTCCATGTTTCTCAAATTAATAATACATCATAAAAGTAAACCGTGAGGCATTCAAGACTTCTTTCGCGTAAATAAGTACTATTTCTTTCGTATTTTAAATAAAATATGAAAAACTCTTTTACAATTTATTTACGAACGAAAATACAATATTCAGGATAAAAACCTTCGTTGCTTTATTCGACCGACTAAGTCTTAAGGGTTAAATTTTCTTTTATTATAAAATTTATCAAAAAAAAGTTATTTTAATTTTTCATTTCATAATTTCTATTTTGTCAGAGTTCTTTTCAGATTTTATTTTTGATACAAACTAATAATAATAATAATAATAATAATAATAATAATAATAATAATAACAATAAAATTACCTTCTTTTTGCTTGCTCAAAGATTTAAAATTGTAATATGAATAAATTCTATACGATGTAAGTTTAGAAGTGGAAGATACATCTAATTATATAAGGTTTTGCCGTAACGTTACGAAAACTTAACTTGATAAACGAAAATAATTTTTTTTAGCAGCAAGATTCCTGACTTGTCATTTCAAATGACCCGTTAAATATTATTTAATGAAATTATTTGCTTTCCTGCCTTCAAAATATCAATAAAAAAATGTTCGCGATCAAGTTTCAAAATTTAAAAATAATAATAAATTGAATATGAGCAAAATGAATACCGATAAAAATATCTATTATCGAATATTTTTAATCATTCATTTGAAAAAAAAAAGGTTTTAATATATGAAGCATTACAAAATCTATAGTTTTATTTTAATTTAGAATTAAAACGTTCGCTTCTTAATTTTAATTTTATTACAAATCTATTAGATCATAATATATGTATTTGTATCACAAAATAGATATAAAAAAAAGCAATCGGCGATGATAAAAGTGATTTTAAATATATATGTGAAATGTAGTATTTTTTTACGATGATGATGACGAATTCATCATGTAAATTCGTTGCCAAGAAATTATCCTATAACCAATGAGTTGCCTTAAAAGCGAATTCTCAGTTACTTGTTTGAAAGGAAACTTTTCTAAACTTATATATTTAAATATTGAAATTTTATAAATTATTAATAGCAAAGTTTTTCATGGCATATTTCAAAGAACCTTTAATACAAAGGCCAAAATTTCATATTTGACAAACGAGTTTTTCTTATTATTATTTTTCAACAAACAAAGGGGCTCTTTTATGCTGCTGTTAGAGGAAACAAGATGTTTAGCTAGTTTCATCGGATTTTACGGCAATGTTATAAGTTCTTTCGGGCAGAATTAATAGTCAACTTTATTTTTCAAACTTGGAAAAATAAATTTTTTTGTACAACATTAAACCGTATTTATACAAGACAAGGTTACATGATTTTTTCAACAGTTATAATAGATCTATCTTGCATGTAGATTGTAATAGTTTTACTAACTATCAATAGCTTAAAACAAGTGCTTCCATACTAAAAAAATATATTTTCTAAATAACAATATAAAATAACAATATAAAAAAAAATCAGTTAAATTATTAAACTCATGAAAAGATTTTTTTTTGGACCAAAGGTGCCGGAAAAGCATATTAGCTTCAGGTTCGTGAGATACAGATTCGAGTTCTTCTCTAACTTCATAGACGAGGGAATACTTTCTACATCAGAAAGCTCTTTCTTAACATGGAGTCTCGGTCAGTGTTGACTGGGAAAAATAATCTTTCTACTTTCCCTTCTCCAATTCGCATTGGGGTTACATGAAACGTATACTCAATTAGCATTAATGTATCAGACTAAAAAACGGCCCTCATTCTCCTTAAGCTCAAAAGGGACTCGATTTAGATAGCAATTGAAAAACAAGCTTAAGGGCTGAAAATACTAAAAATACGCGTAGTATAAAAGATAACTACCCATCTCAAAAAAAACGAGAGAACTTAGATAGGCACAATTACAAAAAGACAATTTCCATTTAAGCCAGGCTAATAGAATTCGAGTACAAAACAAAATGTGGTATAAAATAGGATGTGAAATCAGGAGCAAAAACAAAGAGGACAATTGAACTTGGAATTAGGAAATGCTATATTATTGGAGTATTTTACCAAAAACAGGAAGAATAAAAAGGGTAAGGCCCTCAATTAACTGCAAGAGTTGGCACACAGAATAATCAGCGTCTTAGAGTAATCATTCTACACTATGCATCAACGACAGATATTGTCATTGTCCCTGTATATGCCTTTCAGTCATTCAATCGAAGAAACCGAAGAATTTTGTAATGGCCTTATATGAAAATTAAATACCGACAAGAGCCAGTTTCAATACCTGTTATGCGATTTTAGTGCAAAGATTGGGACAAACTTAATACGGATGAAATGGAAGACTGGCGGTACGGAGAACGTAATGATATGTATACCTTGCTCAATACAAGAAACTACCAATAAAAATGCCTTCTTCAAAAAAAACTTTAATAGGAAATGGACTTGGATAGCACTTAAATCATGAAAACGGAATGAATACCAAATAATCAGATTGCAGGATAAATAATGCTCTGGATAGGTATTCGCCAATATAATATTGATTATTAGTGATTGCAGCATCAACCAAGAAATACATTAGTTACCATTTGCCGATACCAGGTGAACTAGATGTGAAAATTAGATTTAGGAATCAAAGAATAATGTACACAGAATTTTGCAAAACTATCAGAAAAAATTAAAAATGCTGAACAAACTGGTGAATAAATTTTCTCATATATCATCCCTATATATTAAAAATAAAATAAATATATTTCTCTTATAGTGTTAAAACGTAAAAATTTAAACCAAAAGAGAACAATGCCAAGGCAACGAAACGGTCATAAGAATTGATGAACTCAAAAAGGAGCTTAGAGAACTTGCGTAATAGGAAGGAAACGAATGGTCACCCTAACGGAACATGGCAAGAAAATAACCAATAGAGAAGATACATTGAAGCTAGTCAAAAAGTGCTTTTAAACTATGTATAAGTTCTCGAGTGATGTAAGAAAGAGCATACCTTGATTGGCAAAGCAGAGGAATATTTATCACCTTTTCTGTCAGAAGAAATGCAAGCAGTACTTAGATCAGTGAAGAGAAAACATATGAAGACGAAGGAGTATCTCGTAAATTAATCTCAAATTGGCAGGTAAAGAAACGTGCGACTTATTAGCTCGAATACATAAGAGATAACTGAAATTGTGCCAATATATTTTGAAATATAAGAAATGAAACATAGAAAACATTATGAAATAGCTGACGAATCAGGCAGTGTAACAAGACTTGCGGAAGAATCATCAAGAATCGATTAGAACGGTCTTTAGAGGAAACAATTTGAGAAAGCAAGCAAGCTTCCAAACAGATTATAGCACAATGAACAACTTTTACACCTCGAAAATGCTGATGAATAGAACGAAGCAGTACGAATTACCATTAGTCTTTGCATTCACAGACTTTGAAAAGGCGTTCGATTTCATATTCCCCGGTTAGACAATCAGTCCTACAATCGCAAGGTGGCAGACTTACGTGGATATACCGGCGAATATTTATAAACGAGCCAAGGCAAAGATAAAAATAAGCTAATGATAAATAAAAAACATGTTCAACGAACATAGAGGGCGAGAAAACTAAAACTGTCACATGATCGAAAGTTGAATATTCATATCTCGGACATTTAGTACATAAGACTGGAACTAGAACCAGAATTAAATGTGCGAATCCAGCTCGAATTCTCCATTTCGGCAGAAGTTCCATGATCTTGAGATCAAAAATGTTATATGGGAAGGTAAATAACATGATACACTGAGCAAAACATTTAAACGAAACAAAATATAAATGAATTACTAAGTCATATTGAAGTCATCATTAGTACTTTGGGAGCAATCTCCGGGCTGATGAATGAGATAATTTGCCAGTAATGGAAAGCACAAAAGCTAGAAAAATCGCTGAAATTCGTGTATGAACTGAGGGCATTTCCAAGTTTCGTCATGTAAAACGATCACGCTCACTCAACAAGAATTTCTTTTTGTTAAATTTTGTAATGTAAAAAGTTGCCTGTAAAACTTTTTCCATAGCTCGTGGGCGTACACCAAACCATTTATTATCCTCGCAACAGGAGAGAGAAAAAAAATAATTTCATTCAAAAAAATGTAAAAATAAATTTAATGTTTGGATTAGTGGTAAAGCTTTGTGAAATTTCTTTTGGAGGAAATTTTTTTTTTCCTATGGAAAACGGAAAAAGAAATCCTCCAAAAACGGCTCACGGCAAACGAAACGGAAGCTCAATTTTTATGAAGCTTAAATCATTTACAATAACTTTATCGACTCGAAAATTGATTTTTTAAACCGTTTACATCTAATCTTGTTCATCGCTTTTAAAAAAACAATCAATGAACAGCGATCCAAAGGGTCGTAACTTTAATTTTCGAACACTTCATCTTCGTCATTTGAATATCACAAAAGCAATCAAGTTCCGACATTTCATGACGCAGTTCCTTCCAGGATCGAAACGAGAATTTTTCCTTCGAATTCTCAAAAAAATCTTTAAAATTTCGAATTCTGCCAGAACCTTTTCTCTTGTCCGCTTTTTGCGAAATCTTTTGGTAACGATTTTCGATACAAAATTAAAATCCCTTTAGTATTTATAATTGCCTTCAACGCAAACTTCCGAGCAGAGCTAGGTATCAGATTATTGACAAGAATAAGCTCCGAATTTTCTGAAATATTCGGGATAATTTACTGTCCGTTATTGCGCGTCAGTCAGATAATCCACGAGGCAAATGTAGTATTTCATCGAAGTTTCCTTCCCCTTCCCCGGGCAGATAAATGTGGAATTTGAATATTGTCAGCGGACGGGGATTAGTGCAGTCACGTCGCTGTAAGAAAAATAGACAGTCCAAAGTCATCGAATCATATTCGAAGATCTTTGGAGCATCAAACGAGATTTTAGAAGTTTACTGGATGAATCAAATACTTCGTGCAACTCGATAGCGGACTTCCAAGTATTATTTATCCCCGGACACATACTCTTACGACGGGCCATAATTAAGCTTCTCCATCCCGAAAATGCAACAAAGATGGTTAATAATGCAGCAATCGACTCGAAAAGATTATTTCAGGTTACAATTCAAACTCGTGTTACACAGAAAATTCCTTGGACCACATTTAAAAAAAAAATAAAAACTGCTATTCCAGCAATGGTCTGTTGCATGCATCTGCAATTAGTATTCATATTCGGCAGTGTAGGTTGAAACTTAAAAAGAAAAGAGCTGCAACAACACAGTTTCTTGAAACTCTCGGATAACTTTCAAGATACTTTCGTATAAGTATCATGTAATAACATAATTTTTTCACAAAACAAAAAAAGACGCCTCGGAGTATTTTAATGCAGTCCACATGCCTGGACAATTAATATGCATTAACGTTCACGAAACATTCGCTATTATGCAATACACAAAAATAAGTTATGAAAAGGCCCAAATGTGTCAAGTAATAATTTCATCTGTAATTTAGCCGCCACTGTTTAAGTATATACTTTAAAACATAACTTAAAGCTACCTTTTCTCCTCTCACTTATTTATTCTAGACGCCTTTTCACTGCCACTCAACATTTAATGTAAGTGGGGCCGGCTTTTCCGTTTTCGAAATTTCATTGACAGTTCCGGAATTTTATCAATAAGTAATGAGAGCAGAAGAAAATTCAAAGCTGTACGAGAGTCCCGGGGCGAACCACGAGGCCTTTCCTGAAAATTCTTGAAACCAAATTTCAGTTCATCTCTGCAAAATTCTCTCCCATTTTTGAAGAATTTTTCACATCATGCCACTGTTCCAGCACGAATCTGTGAAAAATGTACTTGGGACATTGAAGGAGAGGAAAAAAGATTATTCATTCACATTGACGCGCCAGAACGCCTTTATACAGAGTGTGATTCACGTTAATATTTCTTTACACTACTGACACATTATTCTGGCTAGGAAAATTTTTTCTCTTTTTATTTAATATTTATCCTCGAAATGATGACATATACGTTGAGTCAGTCGAAGATTCTTGAGATATCTTACATGTTAAACAATGCGTCAAATAAATCGCACTTGTCAGACGAAGTAGATCTAAAAAAGAATTTTTTTTTCTTCTCAAGTTCATTTTTTGAACATGCCAGAAGCTCATGGCATCTGGAAAAGGTTGGATGGAAGAAAGATTTTGGTCCGTATCCTTCCTTTTATTTCCCACGCGAAAAACCTTTTCCTGCCTCCCAGAAATTGAATTTTCCATCTACTGTCATCCGATCACCTAATTTCTTAAATTATTTCCTTCGTTTCGATCCTTGCGCGAATCAAAAAAAAACCTGAGTTAATTTAGGTCGGTCATCTGATACATGAAGAAAAAGTCAAAATACATCAACAAATCTGTCAATATCAGGCTTATAAAATTATTTGATTCACTAAGTTTTCCCGAAAGAAAATCATCTTTTTGCGCCGGTATACAAATTCGATTGACTATTGTTATTCCCCTCACTTTTTCAGTGTCTCACTCGTCGAACTGCCTCTAATGAAACTTCATAAAATTATTTTCAGATCGCATTTACACGATTCTGGCTTTGCTGGCCACCCTGAACAGTTGCGCCAATCCATGGATATTCATGATTTTTAACTCGGATCTACGATTTACCTTCAAGATGTTGTCCACATTATGCCGCTCGGCAGCACCTTCTAAAGCTTCCAGCAGAATGTACAGCGAAACGGAGTCTTCCAATAAAGTCCACGTCCTCCGAAAAAATAAGTGAGCTCGTAAGAAATGATTCTCGCTAAAATGAATGTTTTAAAGCAATTGAAAAATACCATTTAAAGGTTTTTGAAAATTCGAAAAATAAATCGAAAAAAAAAAATTCTTTGCCTTCTTAGTTCTTTTAGTTTCATGTTGCAAATCTGGAAATGTATTTGAGAAAACGCTCAAAATTTGTGTACGTTTTTTTCCCTTTTTTAGACTTTACAGGGCGAGATGCCCCCTGCGACCGGCTCATAACGATTCGGATGGGCACTCGAATGAGACGAACAATATGGAACTAAAGATATTTGAGCCCGTGCTCGACGAAAACGGAACAAGTACTATGACGGAAATAACCTCTCTGGTTACTTCTGGATCCAAACGTGAGTTGTGAAGAGAAAATTATTGCATGGAAACGATCAACTGCATCAAAAAGATTTAAACATAATTATGCATTGCAGAGATGACAGAGTGAAAAAGTGCAGCTTTTCTTTATGGAACATATACGATTAAATCTAAAGGTTTTCGTCTAAGAGAAGCATTTTCGGTCGAAATCACCACCGCTAATGGGAAAGAGAGAAGAGAAGCATCAAAGGTTCATGCTCGCGAAGTTATTTTTAAAGACGGCACGTCGGATAAATTCTGACATCAGCGAAGATGGTCAAAAATGTAAAAAACCAAAAAACCCCAAAAACCCAAAAAAATACAGAAATTTTTAAATTTGTCATTGTTGAGCAAGAAGCTGTGCTTCTTATGCGGTCCGCGAACCCGACCGTTTACGAGGAGCCTTCTGCAGGAAGGGAAACGCGATGAAATATCCCCACAATTAGGGATTCATTCACGAATTGTGCAAACATCAATTTACATTCATTCACATCATTTTTCCCTTTCTTCCGCTTCCGTCCCTAAATTTGATTCAATTTTATAATTTGTAACTTGTTCAGCAATGACTACCCTTAACCTAAGCTTCGTTATGATCAAAAAATTATTCAGTTTGGAGATAAATCATGGACAACAGATTGAAACCAATTAAACATAGTGTTAAAAAAATAAAATGCAAAAAGCTCTGCATTGTAAAAGACAATATATTAATCATTGAGCTTTTTTTTCCTCTTCCCCTTCTTTTTTACCTATAAATTTAAAATTCCCGCGGTATTTACCAGCGCTATTTTTACTACTGCTTAACTGTTTCAATTATTCAGAATAATTACATTTTTAGAATAAAAAAACTTAAATATTATTCAAATGTAAATCAGAATAAAAACTTATTAAATGGAAATGTTTTATATGTATCATCAAATAATTGCGACACCAATAAGTACACAAATATATAAATTTACTTAAGAAATCAAATCAAATAAATTTTAATATGAAAGAAAAATTGTATCTTCATATTAATATTATTAATCATAGTTTAATGCTACTAACTCGAAGATAAAAAAATATTTCATGAATATTGAAAAAAGAAAATATAATATATTCTTTTTGTTAAAGTTCTTTCTATTAGATTCTCATTATATGAATGTATTGAAGAAAGGCGTCCAATTTTTAAAAAATGCAACACAACAAAAAATTAACCTTACATAAAAAACAAAAATTTCCTGTCAAACGCTTTTTATATCGTCTTGCTAGCTTTTTAATGGATAAACTTTATTAGAGGCTATATTTCGCAATCTGTCTTAGGAGAGAATATAATCTCTCAATATTATGGCCAAAAAGAACAGTGATAAAATTAAGGATATGAATCAACTTCTGGAGTTCGAAGAGTGTATTCAGTGCTGTCCTTTCTTTCCGCGCACAATGTCGCCGGAGGTTGTATAGAACACCATTCTGTTGATTTAAAAAGAAGTGTCTTGTGTTATGGTACATCGTTTGTTAGTCATTAATCAACTATTTTTAATAATAAATGACTTTAATTCGATTCTTATAATTCAATTCCCTTAAGTGAAATTAATTTGTCAAAAAATTAAACTACGTAAAAGACTCCTTTTTACCATAACGAGAATTATTTAACTTGGTATGATGTTTGTTTACAATATTTAAATTGTACAACTTAAAACTACAATACTCACAAACAAAAAAAGTTGAAAAATTCAAACCTTACTTGAATAATATTGTACAACAATTTGGGTTTTAACGAGTCTTTTTTAGTATCTACGGCATTAAACTATCTCACATCCGATTATGACAAAAGTAAAATAGCAAAAATTTTTAATTCTATTGGATGATAGAAAATAGGATCTTCATCCGGATTTATCATTATTACATATAGCAGTTGATACTTTGTTGTAGTATTCCGCAACTTTTAGTCCTCCGGTTGATCTTGTGGTGCATCGCATAAGACCTTGTCTTATTCACAATTCTCTTGCTTAGTTTTTTACTTAACCAAAATATTCAACGTGTTTTATGGATAACTTATACGATAAAACATTAATCGTCGTGTCGGGCGATATTCGATTTAAGAGATATTCTAACTCATGCGTAACAACAGGAGGAAACATGGGAGGTGAAGGGTAAGCTCTTTAGCTGAATTGTATCGCATAAGTTTCTATCCCCGCGGCCGTGCCACTGTGCTTACCTGTGGCAACATGCAGGTTTACTGCAAGAGCCTCAGCGGCATTTTGGTAGTAAATAATTGTCAGATGCAGAGTATAACTAACGGATCGTAGAGGCAATCCCCCAGTTCATGTTAACACAGGCGAAGCGTCATCGAGATAAGCTCTCATAATGGATACCACACTGCTATCGAGGTATGGTTGCTTTGTAGCGTTTTTGCACTACATTCGACAGAAACTCACTGCCGAGTATCACCATTATAAATTCTCTATATTCATATTTCACTGCCGACATACATTGTTATACATTGTGTGGCGACCATCAAAACACGATTCGGCATAGCATCATGGAATGAACCTCCTGAGTGAATGAATTTCGGAGATTCACTGCGATACTTAGTGAAACTTTGCTCTCCACAATGTAGTAAAAGCCATCGTATAAAATAAGTATTCTTTCGCCCCTTTCTGAAAGTGTGAAGCAGTAGCATGTCTCTCATTAACGTTAAGATTGATCTGATCAGTTTGTATCTACCTGACCAACCTACCTGACCCTGATGTTCCATTATTGATCCAGTGACGGCTCCCTTTCTGTATGACGTGTTTTCTGATTATACACTCGTCGATAGGCCATCCCAGTGATGTGATCTTCGGTTTCTCTGTCTAAAATTTAGTCTGCTCATTGACGTTCTGAAGACTCGGTATACATAGTTTACGATTTGACTGTGCTTGGCCATTAAAAGTTCTCCCAAATACTTTAAACTAGAGCAAGACAAGAGATTTTTGGAGTTATAATACCGTCTTCGTGTCGGTTGATGTAATAGAAGCAACCCTGCGGACTTGCATTGGTGTTCCTGTCAATGAGCCGGGTTACCCAAAATGAGAACTACATGATCCTAATTAGTTTTGATTGGACTTCAATTGTTATTCCATTAGGGTCTCCATGCATGAAGAATCGAGCTCCGAGTCAGCAGTGTTTTTAGTGAAACCACCATTGAATCTTGCTGAAAGATGCTTGATGAAAATGCTATATGCGGCGCTTGCATGCATCAACAAAGCATGCATAGATAGGAAGATACAGGCGAAGTTGCTGCGGGGCAGAAATGTCGGATCGAGCGTTGGAGGTGCATAAAGCATTTCCTATCCTATTTTAAAATCATATCACATTATGAAATAAGTTCCCTATTGACATTTTACCTAGGCATTTTAAGAATTCAAAACATTTTACCACTCCTGATTTAATCTCAAACAAGACTCAAGCAATTTCTTTACTGGTAGGCAAAAAAATAAGATTAAGCTAAAAATTTTTCCTTATCGCCGTTACGGTCAGAGTGGATTATTATATAGGCTTTTTTGTTTACAAAATGCACCTTCATAACTCTTAAGATTTAGGAAAACCAATACTAACAAGATTTCATTATTTATAGTACGTTTTAAATTTTGGTAATAAATCTTATTTTTAAAAAATGCAAAATACTTAAATCTTATATATCACACTCGAGAGCATTTTCTAGACTTCATTCGAACAATCTAATTATAAACTAACAAATATTAAATTTTTCCAATAAATTTTTATTTAAAGACATGATTACCAATAATAGCGTTTAACTAAAACTAATAAACTATGAAAATCATATAAAAATTCTCAACAACTTAACGATACGAAAAATATAAAAATAATTTGACATTAGTAAATTTAGTAAATTGCTAAATTTACTACATTTACTATTATAAATATAGTAAACTATATTTATATATAAACTAGTAAATTATTAATTTACTACATAGCATTACAATACAGAGGGACATGAACGTTCTTTTTTGGTTTAAAATTTGCATCTTGGAATTAAAATTCCAAGTATGGAATGCTAACCTGGTACAATGGCATATGGCACTTATAATTAAAAACTAATGAATTTTAAAGGGATTTTATTTGAAAAGTGATTGCAACAACATTGATATATTAGCATGTTGTATGAAATGACGAAACGTCGATATATGATGAAAATGTTCTTGCCGATGTATGTAAATGACAATAACGAGATTACATTCCATAATATAAACAATAGAAATATAAACTTCAATCGTGCTCAATTTAGCAGTAGTTTCCATTCTTCTGTTTTTAATTTTATTTTTGATAGCGATAGAAAAAAAATTTCGCACGTAATAAAGTTCAAATTCAAAATAGTGAAAAAAGAATAATCACGTGATATTCACAATTTGTTTTAAAACTAATTCAAAAACCCTACTTACAATATTCGAAAGGAAAGGCTTTGATGAGGTTACTTTCGAAAATTAAACGTCTCGGACTTCGTAGTTTGCCATTATGTAAGGTAGGCTTGATGTGTAAAGCAATTTTCCAACTTCAACTGATAAAGAGACAAGAATACAATTTAACTCATTGTTGCTACAAGAATTTTTGAGTGCAACTATTCACTGATTGATTATAAAATGTCAAAGATTTTTGTGGAAAGGTTACGAGTTTTAACTTGTTGGCCAACGAGGTGTATCTTGTGTGGAAAGATTGAAACTGTTTTTAAGAAAAAATGTTCTTTTCCTTTTCAAACAGCAATCGAAACATTTTTTACTTGCATATCTTCATTTCAAAAAATCATATTATGAAGATTATCGAGAATCATTAATCACAAATCTAATAATTATTAAATTTCTTTGGTTAATATTAACAGCTCTGTTACAGTTACACATGAAAATTATACTACCATTATTCACCAAAATATGGCTCTTAAACTGGGAAATTTAAACATTAAAATAATATATTTATCGAGTGTTTATCAAGTTTCGAGGTATAATTACATTTATGGGGATGATGACAAATTTATTTTAAAACGAAGTACATTCAGAATTTTTATAACTTCATGTTTCAGAAGTTCAAACAGAAATAATTACGTCACGAGAAATACATTCAAAAAATTGACGAATATGAAAAGATAAATAATTTTTAGAAGGAAAGCATGATGTTTAGATACCTTGAAATAACTTACACTGTTCTTAATGTTCTTTGTTACTAATTAATATTTAAAATCCTAACGAATTGCTTGCCGCCTCCATTCTACAAATTTGTAGAGTATAGAGGTTGGTACTTGTGAGTTTTTGTAAACACGGTGCGACGAGTTTTTAACAGTTTTTAAGTTAAAAAATGCTATTGCTGATAACAGAATCTAATTATTTTTGACAATCAAAGTAATAAATTTGTAGGTATAAGTACTATCTATTTTATTAAGTATAAAAACTGAAATTTTATTTAATGCATTAGTAAATTAAAAAAAATGCACTTCAAAATACCTTTCAGTTGTCATTAAATGGTATAACAGTCAAAATCTGTAATAGTTAATGCTTTTTAAACTTGAGACAAAACTTCTTTTCCTTATTATTATACTGAATCAAAGTACTTGAATTGGTTCAAATTGTGCTCTCTCAATTACATTATCAGGTAATAAGCAAATTTCATACTTAATATAATGTTATAATTCTTATTTCTATTGTAATATCATTCTGATATACATTTTCAACATGATAAAAATTAAATGATAACAAGATATAAATATTTAGCTATATTAGTTGTCATTTTTTTTTTTTTATAAAAATGAATAAGAACAACATTTTTCATAACACTTTAAATTTCAGATTAAAGACATGATGGCTAATACACAAGAATTGATTGAAGAAAGAAAACGAGCCCTTGCAATGAAAATTGCAGCACCATCAAATTCCAGCAACAATGTTAAATCAATAAATATTTTAGGAACACCACCAATTAGACAACCATCAATAGGACTATTACAAAATGATAAGACTAGTAGAATTATGCAGCTTCAGGTTACTGTTATTTTGAATTATTTATTTTTAAGATATTT
>JAOWBB010001594.1:0-43749 GCA_028565995.1 Ricinus marginatus | reverse complement strand
ACTAGTTTTTCCCCTTTCCTCCCGCCTTGTGAGCATTTCGTTTGTATGTACTTAATGCCCCGGACCCCTTCGTTCCGCATTTTTCGTTCATGTAATCATTTTGGCGTTTATGATATTTTCTTAATTCATTTTATTACTTTTTTGTGTCTAAAAATTTTGCACTGTCTTATTTACTTTAATGGAATATATTGAAAAAGAATTTTTTTTTGAGAACTGAGAAAACAGTAGTCATTCGTTAACAATATTGTTACAATGAAAAATTATTAAAGAACAGAGAGAAAAAAAATTTTGAAACCCTTAAAGAATATTAAATTTTTATAAGATGATTCAGTCATTTTTTTTCTTAATCATGGACAAGATGGTTATACAATTAATCTATAAGGTAATAATAAATATAAAAAAAAATTTTATTTCAGCACAATAACCCTCTTTTCTACGGCTTGTTTTAGATTTGAAAAATGAAAGAACCGATACAATAGCGAAATATCCGTTTTCATTTCAACATTTTTGTTAAAAATATTAAAAATTTATTTCAAATAATTTTTAAATTTTTTCCCTCAAAAGAATTTTTCTGGCATTTAATATTTAAATTTACAATAATTATTAATAATAATTTATTAATAATAAATATTTGAATTGATTAATAAAATTAAAAAAACTGTTTCAAATGGGACGTCATTTCTCGTTTAAGTGAAATGAAAAATTTATTAATTTATTAAAAACTTTTTGGTGTACAAAAGAAAAGCGTAGGATTAGTTTCAATTTCAGTTATGTAAAGCAAGTAAGTACCTTTTTGGGCATCAAATTTGGGAGAAAGAATCCAAGAAAATCATAAAATTTGTGCTTCTTATCTCCAGTAAACAAACCAAATGCAACGTCAAGAATTTTTTTTATTAGATAAGAAAATCTTTCACGATGCTTTATTGTAGAAATTAATCGATAATCCGAATTAATAATAACAAAGCAAAAGAAGAAAATAATTTCAGAAAGTGCCATAATATTGGTCAACTATCTTTATAAAGGTGTTGACTCACATTAGCTGAGAAACTCATTTAATAGATATCATGGCATCATGATTAATCTAATAACAGTAGAGCCAAACTTAAACCCTCACTTCACAATTTTTACCCGTCAGTGTAAGATCAGACACGACTTTTCACCAGTCGTTTTTAAACCGGCCAAATAATAACCCCTATCAGAAATGTATAATAACGACGTACTTTTTGATACCGACAAAATTCCAAAAAAATTTCGAAGCGTACAGTATCCCCTCATCTGCATATCCTAAATTTATGGGTTACACTGCGAGAAGAAATCGAAAATGTAAGCACTTACCTCAAATTTATATTTATGACTCGCTAAGGTCGTTCTTTGTTTCTGCCAAAAGTTGTCAGGTTTTATGATGTAGGCGACGTGAACCGAACCCGGAAAATGCTCCTGCAGAACTTTCAGTATCGGTTTGACGGTTCCCCAAGTGGCACCTCTCATGTCAACTACCACAGTGAAACCTTGCTCTTTGGCATCCTCGCTGCAGTGAACGAGAATAAAATTCCCAGATAAGCAGCTTGAAAATAAAATAGATCCTACAGGCGAACGCTCCACTTTCGCTGAAAAATTTGGGCAGGGGAAATTTTAATCGAAAATTCGGATCATCCGCGAAAACCTAAAAAAATTCCGAATGAAGAATCAGAGAAGAAGGCCACGTAGGTTACTATGAAAAAATGGAAGGTGTACGGTGGTAACGGAGAAAAAGTTGCCCCGTAAATTCTCAATACAGAGAGAAATGAAAGAATATTTCGACGCGACCGCAAGCAAATCCCTCATCCGATGAAAAGGCGTAACAAGAATTTGGCTAAGTCAGCAGAGCAGCCTGAAGAATCCAAAATCGCCCATGTAATTGCAACCACGTTTCGCGAAGTAATTGTCAACAAATGTGAAGATCTGCGACAATCTTTATATTGCTTAATTGGTTGCATACAATTCCATCTAGACCAATTTTAAAGTTTAGTTGAATATGCTTGTTTCACGCAATTTGTCTAACTCTAAAATTTTTTTGCATCATCCAGCTTTAAACAATTTCGAGAAGGTTTTTTTGATTTAACATAATTGCATAATGAATAAAAGTGAATTTTCGATTAATCTCGCTTAACGGGATACTGGCAACGTAGAATGTTACAAAATTTTTTTCCTCTGAATTTAAGTAAATAAACAAAACTTGTCGTGTTTATATAAAGAATTAAGAATCCCAAAGTGGAACAGAAAAAAACCTTTCAGAAAGCCGAAGTTGGAATCTCTTCCTTTTGTGTGGCAAAATGAGTGCTCCCGAGGGCTTGCATTCATACCAACTGCACCTAGCCGAGCCGAAAAGAAAGATAAAATCCAGTAGTTCTCGCAGCTTTGTCCGACCGCGACTACAGGCACGTTAAACGCAACAAAGCCGAATTTTTTCTCAAATTTTCATCCCAGCCTGGGAATTTCCATGCGAAGTCACCACTGCAACTCAGGTTCACGCCGAAAAATTTACTTTGCAAAAAATAAAATTTGATTTTAACAGTCAAATACTAGGCCGACCCTAATCTCAATTTGAGTCCTTTGTATTCAGTGTATATCTACCAAACAATCAACCAATGATTTTTCAATTGAAAAATGGAATTCTCTACCATAAGGGGAAAAACCAAGAAGGGGTTTATTCGACGATTCTCACTATTTTCCACCCCTTCTGGAGCTTTTAATCAAACTGCACTCTGAGACTAGCTTTTTACCCCGTGCCCGCCTAAAACAATTTCTTTTCATCCAGCATCATACCTTTCTTTCAGTCGCAGTCAAACCATCGCCATAATCGTGTCTTCGGAGATATTAGAAAAAATATTGGACCGCAAAACGCAATGTAAATGTAATTTATTAAAATTTGAGAAAAACGAAAGCGATATCTCTGCAAAAAGATCACCAAGTATTCGTTTATGCCCTCCTCTAAGACACGGCGTCAAAATCTATTTTCATTCTGCATCCTTCTCCAAAATTCGATCAAAACAAAAACCACACTCTTTAAGTCTTTAATATGAAGCACGGGAATAATTTAGTTTTCTGTTTGCTTTTCCAAAATTTCAAAGCCGAGCTTCCACTTCAATTCAGAATTTGAAAAATTAATACCGAAAAAAACTTCCGCAATATGGAAACGTGATTTTAAGGTGACGACTCCGTGAGCCAGCAGATGAAATGAACCTTTTTGTTGAAAAATCGTGATGGGACAATTGGATTTGCTATACAAATATATTAATTTTGTAAATTCCGACGAAGGAGCGAGCTATGTAAAATGGTAAGCGGCTTCCCTTACGATTTTCAAGGCAAGGACCGAGGGCGTTTGGCAAAATCACATTTCACTTGATAATTACCATTTACAATTCTCTTCAAACCCACGAAGAATGTTCCGAAAAACGAAAAGGTGAATGTTTTCACGAGATCGGACCTTAAGAAAATTGTAAGTTTGCCTCTCTTCCGAAGTTTTAAAATTCATACAATCAGCAGTAACTGAGCTACCCAATCTGGCTTGGAAAATTGATCTACTGCAAGGCAGATCGGAGATGAGCAACGGCAACGTGTACCGAAATTTAGATAATTTTAAATGGATTTTCTGGTTTCAGTTCTCAACAGCACTTGTACAACTTCTACAAATATATTTTGCCGATAAAAAATGAAATTAGAAATTTGCAGAAAACCGAATACGACCTCGGCAAAAACAATCTACTACAGCAGGAAATATATTCAAAATGTGGAATAATCTAGAGATCCTAAATCCCTTGATTCCGGAAATCTTCCTAAAATAAGCTTTCATTCATACTCGATTGAGAAAAATGAAATCGCAAACAAATTTAGGAAATAAATGTTTGAGAGGATATTAGATTTTATGGTATGAAATTATTTCAAATACTAAGTGGATTCGGAAGGAAGCGTTGATTCCAAGAGAATAAAGCAGTGAACCTTCAAATAGAAAATCGAAAAATGAGCTTCCCGTTCATATTCCGTGACTCTTAAAATCCGTTCATGAATTTAACTTCCCTCTCAGTTATTAGCCTGTTGCTTATCTTTATCGAAACATCCCCGTATTCTCATCTTCCGGAAATGCCGCGGTGTTTCTACCCTTGACATTAAATAACGATAACTTCCTTTAAACTCTTCAAAATGGCAATCAGGGATCGAGGAGCAAAGCACTGGTGCCGAACCCCGATACGGAGCTGACAACGACCTACTCTATCATCGCTGCTGTCAAAAAATGTAGACCTGACTTACCATGGTATGGCAAGAAGATACTGAAGCAGTCTTCTGTAATCGTCCGGCTTGGCACGTTCCCGTCTTGGCGTTGCCGGAAATGACAAGACGGGCCCTCCTCGTCGGTCACGACCGCCGGTCAAGATGGCCAACCGCTCCTGAAGTAAGGTCATAACATCCAGCGCTCTCAGCCCGTCCATCCTTTCAGACTCTAAACAACAATAACATTAAAAAAAAAAAAAACAATAATTATTATTTTATGAATACAATTTCTATCAGTAAAAGGAAAACTAAGGGTTTAGCGAATTCGAAAACCATTTCTGAAGTTGTCAAAGGTGTAATGCAAATTAGATAAAAAGGAGTTCTGAATGAATTGTATACCCTAAGCCAAAAAAGAGGATCATGGCGAAATTTGAGTGAAGTTGCGACAAATGTATTTCGCTCGACAATCGTGAGGTAAAATCACCTAATCTCGGATGCAACGTCACTGTATGAAAACAGAACTTTGATATTGTTTGCTCATTACTTTCGACGTTACCGATTAGTTTTAACGAGAATATTATATTGATGTTTTTAAAAGATTTATCTTGAGACTGAAACCGCTACAAAATTTCTTTGTGACAGAGAAGACACGAACCTGCACGGCAAGCCGAACGCACAGGTCAAGCAAAATCAAGTTTTCAGGGCAGATCTGCCTTTAAACTCAGAGTCAAAATTATTTTTAAAAAGCAATATCAACCGGACTGATCGAAAATTGTATTTCTGATAGTTTTCGCTCTTCTCTCATCCATCAGGATGTTCGCATCATAATTTACAAAGCGCACGTAAAAGCAGAAGCAAAAGTTGGCGTTTCAGCTTTTCTGGTTAATCGACAAAATCATATCTTAAATAGGTCCGTCCGAGGCACATCAAAAACATTTCTCTTGAATCCCCATCATCGTAAATGCAATCGAAGAATGACTTTAAAAACTAAATTTTTGACTTACCTTACGAGTCCAGGTATGGATTTTTGAGAATCACCCTCGAAAAATTTACATTTAAAGGTCTCATTGATAGCTGAAAAGAAGAAAAACGAGATTTTTGTGAGAATACTCGACGATTTCGAACAGAAGCATTTACTTTCGATGATCTACAGATTGGCAAATCAAGTAGAAACAATCTAAATCAAACATTAGAGACATCGTTCGAAAGTAAAAATTACATTAATATTTCAATTAACACATCTCGGAAAGCATGAATTTTTACTATGAAAAGAAGTGAGCGCATTTAAGGCAAATGAGAAAAAGGGCGACACGGCGATAAAAGGCCAATGCCGCAAGAGATGAAGACGATACGGCCAAATATTCAAGATGTGCAAAATGACGAAGAGACAAAGGAGGAAAATTTTTCAGAACAATGCAGAAAACAAAGTGTGACGTGTGTAACGGCTTAAAAGCAGTCCGACAACTTTGTAGAAAGTGAAACGAATCGCAAATAAAAAATTTCATTCGAGAATATCGTTTGCGCTTCGCGAAGCACAACGATATTTCGATGCAAACGATTAACCTGAGCTTTCAAGCAGCGGCGTCAACTCCCATTCTTCCGGAGATGCCGTTTCCTTGACAGAAAGGAAGGCCCAAATTTTTGTGAACCTTGTTCGTTTCCACTCCTGCCTGCACTGGACAGTAAAAACTATCGAAAAAATACTTTATGATTGACCTCCCCGATTCCATTTTTTGAACACCGTGACACGAAGAGCACTTCCGATCTGCGATGCAACACACTTTGTTTTCGGAAGACAAAATAATGCACATAACAATCTTGCAAAGTTCAAATTGTATTTTAGATTTGGAACCGTGAATCCGCGTATGCTCACCACTTTCAACTTCCGCTGTTTCTCTTTACGAACAATCCTGTACCAAATTATTTTACGTTCAAATTGTCATTTTCATTTCGTAAACGAACTGATCGGTTTCTGCAAAACTCGACGATTTCACCAATGCTCTTCAGGCAGATCGTGATACCTGAAGAGAGTGGATTTGCTTTACCAATGATGTAGCTTAGCAGATAAAATAAATCATTCAAAAGTGGGATATATATATATATATATTGCAGAATGGCGAACGAGAAATGGAATATTCGCTCAGCTTGCGAAAAGTCCTTGCATGCGATGTGATGAAAATTTCAACTCGCACTTTGAAAAGGTCAGTTCACAATTCCGGACCACGAGGAATGAAGAACAAGTTGGAAGGAGCGAAATCAAATTATTATCCAAGTATGGAATCGTCAAACTGCGGATAAAATTTTCATCCGATGGAAGCCATTTTCCCGAACGTAAAGTCAAAGACATTCCCCGACCCTTTCAAGTAAAAGGATGCGAACCGCATTACGGATGTAGCACCTTAAAATGAAAGCGAATACGTGAACAGCAGGAAACTCGGCACAGAAAATGAGCCCCGAGATCGATTCGAACAGTCAAACGGCTCAATTCCGAGGCTGGAAAATTCCACGGGATCGTCGGCAGTTTCCGCAATAAAACCGGGGATAATTTTGAAGCTCCGTTCGCATGAATCTTCAAACTCCGCTCTAAATTCTGCTTAAAATGACACATCTCAGACATTATCTGGAACAATCCATTTGTCGCAATGAGAGTTAAACGAATGCCATTGGTGCCTCACACGCTCTCCACACTTGAAAATCTTCCGAAAGGATCAATTTTATCCCAAAACCAAGTAGGAAATAAAAGCAAAATGGGGGTCGCCCTAAATGAGCCCAAACTCTGACAGAAGCGGATCTCCTCTGCAGCAAAATACCCCAAAGCAGCATCACTCCAAGCAAAACCAAATACTTCCAACTCTATCGCAAATTATTCGACGAAAATGTCACATCCAATTTTTTCTTGGGCTTATTTCCTCTTTGGTCAAACGGTACCTTTCGCGCTGTACATGTTGTGAAAAATTCGCTCTTGCTTTTCACCTCTGCCAGACCGGTTAAGGTTCACGCCCTCTGTATCTGGAGAAATTTCCGTCCTCCTTTATGGAGGCATCTCATGAACTGAATGCTACTGCTTTCCACATAATACATGTGTACATTCTTACCAAAAATGACGCTCGCATTTCGGTACATCAAATCCTCCCGAACGGAATAACTCACTAAACCGGGTGCCAGACTCGTTTTTCTTTCCACTCCATTTATAAACGGGAAAAAAAACCATTTAAATTTTGTGTTTTGTTTGGAAATAATATTAAAATCTGTAACATTTACGACGCTCGCTCATGGACGTCTCTTGATGGCGAAGCTTTCAGTATAAGACGATCATTATCACAAGCTACGTTTTTGATTTTGTTAAATAAACGGGAAAAAATGCCCGCTGAGAAAATTCGGAAAATTTTCCGTTTTAAAGTTTTTCTCTTATCGCTTCTTTCGGAAAAAGGTATTTTAAAAAATTTGATGATAAAAAAATAAAAGAAATATGAACTTCACAAGGCAAACTTTTTTGTTTCTAAATATTTTACGACTGTGTATGTATCGGTGTGGAAAAGCATATCGTAGAATGCAGAATCGATTTAGTAAATAAAAATGTATACATCATAATAACCGGGTAACCTTAAAATTCAAAATATCATCTCTGATTCAGTCAGTTAAGAATTATAAAAATCTGTGTTTCATGATAATAACGAAAATAAGTAATCAATAACGTTCACATATTACTGTGTTGCATAAAAATGTAATGCATTTTTTCCATTTATTAATATTAATTTCTTTAATAATATTAATTAAATAATAAATGAAATTCTCCGTAATAATTATCCTTATAATTTAAACTAAAATTTTGATTAATTCAACCTTTCTCCGAGTATCTCTAAGAAATTTTCTCGCCTTTCACTTCCACACTATATCGATATCATGAAATATGACTGAACGGAGAATTTAAAAAAAAATTATCCCGACATTTTAGCTTTACATTATTTCAAATTTAATTAATGTCATTAATTAATTAATATGAATAAAATCGAATTTTAAATCGAACACATCATACTGAGTGTTTGATGCGTAAATAATAAAACGAAATCAAATATTTATTTTGATATAAGAGTCTTTTATAATTTATCTTTAATAATTATATTTATATCTTATATATAATACAATTTAATTATAATAAAATCTCTTAATGTAATCTTACAATTTTTTTATTTGTGAAACAATATTTATTTCATATTTTGTTGTCATCATAAAACAAGTTAGTCAGATATAATACATACAATATTAAAATTAATAATGCAAGATTCATTCAAAACTGAAAAGATCAAAAATGAGGCTAAAAACTCTTCGGGAGTATACTGATTCTGCTAAAATGAATTAGATTAGATTTTTAAAAGCTTTCGGTGTTGCATCTAAACATTTTAGATGTTGATACAAAATTCATCGTTTTTGTTATTATGCATATGTTTATATAAATTATGTACCACTCGAGGCATTAAATGCCAACTTAAAAATTATAAAATTATATGATTGTGTACATCGATATATATATATATAATCTTAATCTATAAGTTATTATTCAATAACTATTATTCAATAGTTATTTATGTCTGTCTTTATGTAATTATATGTATATGAGTGAAACATAATTAAATAATGTAATAATTAAAAAAATATTATACTTTTACCTATTATGATAAAATATAACTTTTATCAGTTTTATATGTTACATTTTATATGTATGTAAATATTTTGTATAATAAAATGTCTGAAAGACACTGTTTCTAAATTTTCAAACAAAAGAAGGAGGATAATAACGCACGTAAAAACCAATATCCGTTATATATACTTTTATTTAACCAATAACAGAAAAAAAATGTAAATATATGAAAACTTTTACTGACTGGATTTTATGGATATACAATTCTCTCGAATCTTTTTTATGAGGTGATGAAATAAAATATTTCATCAAAAATATTTTAAATTAGTCAAAACTCAAAATCACATTTCCGAAAGACGAAAAAAACAAGAAGTAATAAAAGTTAATTACTTAGAAAATAATTACAGAACGGGAACGAGTATATTTCTTATTTTTTTTTTAATAAAAGTCGCTTTACTTTGTTGCTTATGGCTTTAAAAAGGTTTTCCCGTCCATAAAAGCGCAAAATCTGTATAATAAATGTGAATTTATGCACCTCGCAGTCGTAATTAAGCCGAAAGTCCATATACCTTATAATTATTCCTCCCTTTCTATATTGTAAAAATGCTATCTTACTTCCTTATATTTTTGGTCTAAATACTGGCCGCCGTGCGCAGAAAGAAGCGTGTTTTATCGATTAAGGGCAAATTCTACTTCCTTTAGAGCAGTTAAAAGCACATCGAAACTTTTATTTTGAAAACGACAAATTGAAATGAGAATCATTTTACATGTCAAATGTGTCCTTTAAAACCCATCAAGGGTTTGATGAAATCCCATCAAAGATTTAAATGAAACCATCAGGCCCTGATTTTCGCTTTATTAACGAAATCCAAATTTAATCAGTATCTTGTTGC
The DNA here is from genome assembly GCA_028565995.1 of Ricinus marginatus. Taxonomy (NCBI): domain Eukaryota; kingdom Metazoa; phylum Arthropoda; class Insecta; order Psocodea; family Ricinidae; genus Ricinus; species Ricinus marginatus. The sequence continues at coordinate 33,969 of JAOWBB010001594.1, read as the reverse complement.
AATGCGGAAGGGGCACTGTCGCAGACAGTCTAACGAAGCCAACACGTTAATGCAGTTCATCTGGACACAATCAAAAGGCCAAGGCCCACATGAATATCTTTTTCCTCGCATCGCCAATAATATCTATCCAATCTGCTTCTCCTTCTTTCCCCGCTGCAACATGATCTCTCCCGGAATATTCTTATGAATAATACGAAACAGGAAAACTGTCGTTGAGAGGCATAATGAGCCTCGAGGAAATTTAAGGGCAAGGTGAATGAACGTCACCGTGAAAACGTGATGTTTGTTGGTTAAATGCCTAGGAAGCAGTCCCAACAGGATGAATCAGCAATTTTGGAAACGTGACGGGCTTAAATAATCAAAATGATTCATTTATTACTTAGGCAATTATTTAGTTGCATGGGAGACCCTTCGAAGATCCTTTTATTAACCTATCTAAGAATTTTTTCTGATATTCAGTGCCCAAGAGTCAGAACTGAGCGTTCGCAAGCCATGATTATTAATGGATTTTAAACAGAAATTTATTTAAGTTTTACGAACTTGTTTTAATTATCGATAGAAATTTTTCGCGTCATTGGACATAGAATTAAATTAATAGCAGATCTATTGCTCACAATCATTGTTATGTAAGATGCTTTAAGCAGTCATGACTTGCAAATCAAGTGTTAAATATCGATGCGTTTTTAGCTACAAATTACTACAAGATAGCATAACTATGTTTTTTTCTAAGTCAACTCCAATACATTAAAATGAATGTCTTTAAAAAATCGTAACAGATAATGATAGCTATAAAAAATTTTTGTAACATTTGAAGAGCAATAACCGATGGAATTTTAAGTATAATTGTTTAATGGAATAAGAAAATCAGGAAAACGTATATCTTAAATGAGAAATGACAATATTTCTGGTTTATTTAGGGACAATGAGTATGAATAATTCAAGAGAACTGACTGACTACATTTTATTGGTAGAAAACGTTATTATGGAAAATTAACTGAAAAAAAATTGACAAATTTTTAGTGGGAAAAATTTATTTTAACAAGAATCTGGGTGTTTAGCAAATTATGCACTTTTAAATTTATATTTTTTTATTTTTACTTCTACATTTACAAAATCTTTTAGTAAATAAATGTATATTAACAAATTTCTAACATTGCAACAAGCTAGTTATTTTATATATGATGATTACGGTTTAATTTTTTTATTATTATTAATTATTTATTATCATTGGTCTTTCAGAATATTTTTTCATCTGATTCATATCCCTTACTCTACGAATTAGCACTACATAGAGAGAAAAGTGTTTTTGCCTGATAGGTGTCCTGGCTGAGAAATTTCTCACTATGTCATAGATCTTCAGTTCGCATTTTCAGGAATGGTTCTTGTGATATTTTTAATACGGGAGTCGATTGGTTGCAAGATTGTGTCTGACGGTTAGTTCTTGGTGTATTATCTTAGGGGCTATATTATGTCGGTCCGTGTGGTTAATGTATGCCAGCAGGCTATTATTGTTATTATTATTATTATTATTAATGATTAATAAAATAAATATTAAATCAGTATGTTAACTCGAATATTACGATTTAAAATACACATCCATGAGCAATTTAACTTCAAAATAACATAATTGAACGTCAAAAGTCAAAATCGTGATGGAACCTTTTCTGATGAGTAAAAAAGTTTGTGTTATGAAGAATCCCTTAATTTACAAAGAGCATAGGGCAATATGAAAATCAAAATAAAATGATTTTAAGTTTTTTTTTCATACCAGTCTTCAAAGTATTAGCAGATAATGGAGTGATTTATAAATTCTCTATATATGGAATGAGCTAAATGAATAAATAAAAAAGAGCGGTCAATCAAGTATATTTAAAAATATGGCTGGCTACTTGACAAACTCAACAGTCATATCAGTGACTCATAGACATACTACGCCCAATATTGAAAACCTGTAATAAAACAGTACCCTTAGCTCTTCTATATTCAAATAAAAAGAACCTGCTAAATGCAGACTAAAAAAAAACTATGAAATAATTACTTCATGTTGTGATGTCACGACATAACAATATTAATAATTAACGTTTAAATACATTTAATTGTGGAAAAATTTTAGAATGTTTTTACAAGAATGCCATCATTATTCACATTAAGTTTTTGCTTACTGATTTTCAGTTTATCCGAATAAGTCCAATTTTCTGTCTTAATTAGCTGCATGGACCTTATTTCTACTACTTTAAGATTCCATGTAGCTCGTATTTTTAGAGAGGAAGCAAATTTTTAATGTTGGGTTCTCGAAAATCTACTTTTGTCCCCCTTTGCTTTCGGTTGCATTACCATTTCTTCATATTTCATATTCATAACGTCCTTGTAACAATGTATGCAAAAAGTCTAGACAATTCTGTTTTTTCTTTGACTAATAATAATTTTATTGCTTCTTCAACTATCCTTGATATTTTTCCCTTGACATACAATTGATTTCGCAGATTTAAACTTTTCTCAAGCGCTTCATATTTCTGGTGCTGATTAAAAAGCATATTTCTTATTATATATTAGATTATTCACTGCCACGTTTTTTTGAGCTTCGTTTCCTAAACCTTAAAGAATAATTTAGTGTTAGGAATAACAGGGTATCTATTTCTGGTTTACCCCTCTAACTATGCGTTTTATATAAAATATATTTCGGTATAATGCAATGATATTTCAGATAAAATATATTTCCAATTCGTAAACTTTTATAAAACTGATTAAAAAAACTTAGGATTTTACAATTTATTTCTCTTCATTTTTAAATTTCGACATTATTTATACAAATCGCTCCAAAAAATAATACAAAAATATTTATTCAGGATCATCTCTCGGCAGACAGATAACTAGGTATGATCAAAAAGTCATGAACAATAACTGTTTCGTCATAATTATTAGACGAGATATTTCACAATTAAATTTTAAGAAACTATCATAAATAGTGAGTTAATAATCCAATTACTAACATATGGTGGCGAAATGAACAAGTTCTCCAAATAAAGTCCGAAAAAAGCAAAACCATGAGTAAAATATACAAAGTTACGCAAGAGTCCACAAAATGATTACAATTTAGTGGCCACTTACGGAATAAGACAAATATTTGTCTGTGCTTTGGTTTGTCTCAAAACAACGAGATGGTCCGTCTTATATGCGTATCTTTAATTCTTTCACGTATAAGAGTATAAAATTTCATTGACCTTATAAGTTATTCTTTACTTTCAAAACTGGAATACTTGACTGAAGTATTTTCTGTCTCTCTCAAAACGAATTTCAACTTCTTTATAATAACTCTATAAAATAATAAAAAAAATAATCGTTTCAAAATGTTTGGATAGATTTTTAATATTTTCCTTAAGTTTTTGTCAGCATCAAAATAAACTGAAAATAGACAAAAATTTTGCAGGAATAAAGTTTTCTTGTTTGTTAAATTCTGAATATTCTGCCCGCTTAAAAGAGAATTCGAATGCCAAAGAAAATCTTTGCAAGTCTTCGAAAAAACTATTCGATTTTTTCCATTTTCCACAAGTGATCATTATTGGTAAATAATCCCATTTATAATTGACGGTTTTGCTAATTGATTAGCTCCAATTATACTTTGAGCTTCTGTCATATCTTTTCCGCGCATAAATAAGATTTTGGCTTTTGCCTCCGTCTCTTCTCTTTCTTATAATGAAAATAATCTTTTCCAGAGGTGCCAGGAAGAAAAAAAATGAAGAAATTGGATGCGTTAAAGTTTCCCAAAATTTGACGAATAGCGCCCAAAGCAAGGATCATTTTATAAAAGAAGCGTGGCGGTTTATTTCCTTCTAAGTATCTAATACTTTAGACATACAAAATTTAAGGTAACGACAGAAAAATTATTTTTAAGTGTAAACTGTTTGTATGGTATTTTAAAAAAAATAGCTCCATGGAAAATGCACATCCGAGGAGAAGAAATTAACAAAATCTAAAAGTGCTTTCTCGTTATTAGCTTGTTGATTTCAGAGGTAGCAACTGCGGAAATTTTATTTCGCATTAAATCACAATTTCCTCTTAAGTAATGAATCAATCGGCGACAATCCAATGAATTTTACCTTAACTGTGACTGCAAAGTTACATCTCGATATTAGCAATTTAAAACGAATTCATCAAATTTTCGGCTTTTTATTTTTATAGGAAGTATTATTATATTTTTATTTATATAATTTTCATCATTAATTTTGATGTTTTAATGATGATGCAATATAATTACAAATACTTATATTTAATTTTATATAAGTTCTACGAATTATACAAATTAGAAGAACCTACACGGCAATGCCAGAATTGTGAATTAATCGATACTTTTTCGATTTGCATGATTTTAATACACTTGGAACGTACACAAATATGCAAAAAGTGGCAATTGTGCCTCAACGTCATATCATATATATGTAAGGCTTTTTTCGCTTAAAAATATTTTTAAGAAAACATTTTTTTACGCTTTAATGTGATATTTAGAATATGTGTTTTAAAATTTGTTTTTAAAATTTATTTCCTTTTTTACATCATACAAAGTACAATAACACATAACGAGCACGTATTTGAACTTTTACCTAAAACCGATTGCAGTATTGTCACATTTGGTACTCCATTTAAAAGTGAGGTAAATAGAGAACTGAAGGGTTTCTGCTTTTAATAATAAATCACCAAAATGAGTGCAATGGAAAAAATGTTTCAAATTGTATTAAAACATGATGGTGTATGTTTCGGTACCTTTTAATATGCTCCGTGCCTCTCTAGCACACTAATAACAATTCGACTGCCAATCGGAGTATAAAAAAATAATAATTCATTTCATTTTACCGACCAACGGCAATCTTTTGTCATTTTGCACGAATGAATGGAATTTCCATTTTCTCTTGTCTGCTGGGCTTCGAATATTTACAATATCACACAAAAATTTTTTATCTGAATAACTCACCTTATTGTCACTGAACATCAACATGCTAAAAATTAAAAGCTAGTTACCTCGATGTAATAATACATTTCTGAACCATAACTGCAGAAACTCAAAATATATTTTACGAATACTTACTAATGTGACACTTAAAATTTAAAAGTTTCATTTATAAATGCTAAAAAGCTATCGATGCCCTGGAATAAAGCACTCAAGTAAAAAATGTCTAATGATAAAAATGTTTTCGCATTAAAATCCGTAAATAAATCTAAAATCAATATAACTTAAATTATTTTATTTACACTAAATTTTTCATGCAAAGAAGCATTTGTCCCAAATGAAATGTAGTGATGAACTTGATAAAATGCGAAAGTTTTCCTAACAATTTAATACAACAAGTTTTTGATTATTTTCTGATCGATTTTTTTCCCCATAAGGTAAAGCTGAACAGGCTTCAGAGCTTTTCACGATTTCTTTTGATAATTAAGGTTAAAAATAGTTAGCAATTTTAAGACTATATTGGTAGTTTTTCTGAAGGCAAGCGTTAAAACAAAATCATTTTAAGGAAATAATCATCGCACCGAGTAAGTATAAAATATTTATAGAATACACTATTATCTGAAATCTTCGCCAAACGGTAGAATGATCTTTAAGGCAGAAGAATGTTCTCTAAAAAACATTTTTCCTACTCATAAATTATTAGTCTTTCTCATGGTAAACCCACCTCTATAACATAAAAAAAAAATCCAGGAACTTACTCGAAATTAAAACAAAACAATATCATAACAAACTTGGTTTTTACAATTGTGATTTTAGTGTGATCTGTGATAAAACCAAATGATTTCTTCATCTGTAACTCCTTAAAAAACAATGCATCCAGGCGAATGTCCTGCTGTAAGGATTTAAAAGCTGCTTGATATTTGCACTGAAACTGTACCGACCACATTAAATGATATCCAGTTTGCTAGAAGGCAGCTTTCTAAAATTTTTATAATCGATCACACTGTCAGCAAGATAATCATATTGGCTAAGATACATTTTGCCCGATGAAAGATAAAATACAAATCCATTTCTTTAAGGATACTCAGTTTTTAAAACTGCAAACATTCTTTTCAAATGCAGAAAAAACTAGAAATAAGATTTTTTCTACATAAAAATAATTTACTCGGTTACGGCCTGACCAAAACAATTCTGCACTCCCGATCCTCGATTCCTGCGTCGAAAGGAACAGAATTTAGAAGACTTTCCAACGTACACGAGCTTCGCAATTTCGATTCAAACAAGGCTGCGATAAATCTCCTCGACATCACATCCATTAGTGCAGCATTTAATTAAAACAGCGTCTTCGGTTCATCACCGTGATTCAGCTGCAGCAACTTCCTCAATCAGGTCAAACCTCCGTCTCGAAGAAAGTTCAATTAATAATCCCGCGCTGCTTCCCGCAGCTTTCTTACATGCTTCGAATCACGTCAAATCCTGCTGCAGCTAACGAAAGTAATAAAGGAAAAGAGTAAAAAGAACCTGTAGTTCTTATCCCGAGTTGCACGAGACAACTCAAGTGCAGAATATAACGGGCTCTCCTTCGACAATGTCAACGCACTTTTCAAGGAATAATTTTGGATGGGAAAACTATTGCACTCATATGGACGTTCAACGAGAAACTTCCTCTTCCTTTTATCAAAGGAATGGCTTTGATATTGTTTCAAAATATTTTTGCTTTAAAGCGGACTTTTTAATTGAAAATGAAAAATCACAGTATCAAAAAAGAAAATTTTAACGAGATCGATATCATTTTATTACATATATTGTGGAATACAGAATGACGTGAATTTTGCATTTGCTAGGGCATTAAATATGCTCTGGCATCACAATCACTAATAAACTGCATATGAATAATATTTGAAATAACTTTGACTTCGATTTTTAATTCAGCGCATCAAATTTAGCGTTAAAATTGCCATAAATGTTTTTTGTCAAACATGTGTTATCAAATAGTGTTACAAAAAGTTATGGTAATGCTTCGAATACAATTTTTTGCAAAGTTTTTCAAGGGTTGTAATTTTCACAAAAAATAACACCAAATCCCAAAGTTAAACCCCCCTCCGTCAACGATGTTTTAATTAATTTCTCTCTTTTCACATTTACAAAATGGTGATGCCCAAAAAATTTATCATTTGCTTTACAGTTTAGTCATTCAAAAAGAGGCGATCACCATTTAAAGATGATTATTATTACGGAAATCCTTTTAAAACATTTGACGTAAATATTGCAAAACCCCAAAATGCCCCACAAAAGAAGGGCAATTATAGGTTCTAATTTCAGGCAATAAGAAAACAATGACCGTGACTAGAAACTAAATTCAGGAACAGCGGATATTAGCCAAGATAATAAAAAAGATTGATTGCCGGAATATTTCCAACATAGAAAAATATAAAACACGAGGACAAAATAACAAAGCAAAATCAACAGCGAGAACATTGCTTTCAACGCTTATATTTTAATTATCTGAATTCTCATATGTATATTTTCATAATTCTCGTATGTATACTCTGGGCAACTAATGATGGCCGAATGCAAAAACTCACATTTCAGCGGTCAAAACTGAAAACCAAAAAAAGCAAAGAAGTATGGAAGATGTCGCAATATAATCAAATTCTAACCAATAAGCAAGTGTGCTAATTCATAAATTAGACTAAAACAAATGTAATAAAACGTTGTGTTCGTAGAAAGTAGGCGATACATAATTTTTGCGAATTAAAAAAAACATTGCACATAAAATTTTCGGATTTTACCACACAAGTACATTGGTATTTCAAAGTGCACTGGTCAAATCCAAGTAGCATCACTGTTTCTGCTTTGGAAAATAAAAAAATTTTATTTTATTCCTCGATAAAACAAGAGATAACGAGGACAAAGGAAGTTGCACGAAAGCATTGAACCATATACGGACTTGTAAATACCTATGAATTTCGAACTTCTTAATAAAATGTGTCAATAATATACGCTTTCAGAGAAAGCATTAGTAAATACTTGAAACTGTTTCACTGATATATTATAAAATTATCATTTTCAAGATAAGCATTACTCAAAAGGCCAAGCATTTAATTACGTCAAGAATGTGTTGGAAAATAGAAATTCTCATGGAAATGATGGAATAATTGATCAAAAGCAAAAGATTTGCCTCCGTACTTAATGCTTTTACATGATTCGAAAACTTATAAAGTATTAAATGTAAGTCAACGAAGGAATTTTTTTGCTGTTGCAAATCCGAGACACTGTAGTTTTCTGAACTTCGGCCAAAAGATTTATGGACATCCACTATGAAGAGAATAACAGGGCACTATACATTCCCTGTTCATCTTCAAAATGGTTTTAAATTCGTTAGCAAGAGCATAACATTTAGGTAAAAATACCCAATTGTCAATGACATTTTATTTTCTCATCACTTCATCAATAGTCGACGAAAAGTAATTATAATCACAAGAAAAAATGAAGATGAAAGCTCAACATTCAGTATATTGAAACTGTTAAAATTTATTGAATAATCTTTTCCAAAACAAAAATAAAAAAAAAACTGCTTAACTTCTCCCAAGTATTAAAAGTAAAATTTTCTATGTGAAATTATTTACTTAATTGTAAGCAGAAGTAATAATTCACAAATCCGAATCCACATACAAAAAATTGTTATTAAATGATGTTGTTCTCATATTTTATAACCTTTATTCCATTCTACAACTTTTAACAGATGGCAAAACCTCGTTTTCTACTTAATATTCAAACAATCAAATTTTTCTCCTCCTTTCGCAAGCGCTTTTCGTGATCACACTCTCCCAAAATCAAAACATTCCTTTTTCTTTCCTAACAACATCTCCTCATCACTTTTCCACAACTCTTTTCCCCCAAAGCCTCTTTCGCTCTCCTCCACAATCTCCGTTCCACATAAACTGCACTCCTTCAAACGCCTCCAGGATTCAACCGAAACACCGGTAAGAATTAAATTAATCTTCAGTTCATAAAAAGCGTTATAAATATGAAATTTTAGAGCAAAATCCTCTAAAAATTTTGGGAAATACTTTTTCATTTCATGAATGTCGGGTATTTCTGATCGTACATATATGTTTAAAACATAAGCCAAGTTAAAAATTTAATACTAGTTTATTTATTAATTAGTGAGTCTTGAAAAAGTCTATATTTTTGTAGCTTACGACTTACTTTCATTCTTAAATTAATTTTTGCCACAAAAAAGATAGATTTTTTTTCATTCAATGACCAAGCACAAACAATTCCTTTATTCGTTTAGATCAGTTTCAGATTGAAACTCACGGAGCAATGTGAATAATTAAAATTAAACTAGTTTGTAGGATAAATAAATTTTTTGAATGATGTTGAAAAGAGATTCGTGCACAAACAAGTCTCTCAAACAGGTGCTACTTAAAATTATCAATATTGTCTATCATGCTATTTCTTTCAATATTTAAAGAAAGGCAAGTTACATCTTCCAAAAGTAATTTTCCGTTCTCCGCAATCATATTCATTCTATATCAGAAGATCTGCGTTACCATCTTATTTCTTTGTCCATTAAACAAATAAAAGTCTGCTGTAAAACTTTTATTCTGGAAATAATTTATGCAAGGAAAATTGCAAGAAAAGACTGAAAGGTAATCGTAAATCAATATGAAAAAGGATTTTTTGTTTATAATTCATTAAATCCAATACTGCGGGTATTTAGAATTGCAAATGTAGCTCACGGAATAAGATTAAATTATAACTAAGGGACAATCAGCGCTTTAAGTGAAGGCAGAAGCTTATTTGTTAATATCAGTCTCACAGGATCAATCCTCCCCAAAAAAAAGGGCGAAACTGAGGAATTCAGATACCCCAAGCTAAACCATTCTATTTAATTTCCGTTTTCTGACAATTGCAACAATCTAATCTCATTTATTCAAAGCAACACCTCTCCAGTGAGAATACTGTAAAAGTAAATAAATCTTTATTTTTTACTTCAAAAAACGGCAAACAAAATGGGACAAATGCCCAAATGGTAGACTGATCAATCAGATTTTTTTCCGGCGATTCAAATGGAAAGCCTTCTCTTCGAATACCATCTCATACAAATAACAAATAGTACATGGTAATTTTGTTAAACATCTGACGCTATTTAAAGTTTTAAATTTTAAACGAATGTCGCGCGTGCCGGTTTAGGGCAATTGATTCTGTTTGTCATCAAATTGAGGACTGCTCTCGAATGGACGCTTGTCAGAACTTCAGTGAGAAATGTTGCTTTTTCCATCTGCCTGTAACCCGAACAGGTACTGCGTTGTTACGTACCTAACCCGATAATGTGTAAAAAGACGAAAGTACAGCCCTGTGATGCGCAGCCTTAATAACATAGGGAACTTGATTGCACTTCAAAACCGAATAAGGTTTTGGAATGCAATGTAATTGTATTTCATTTATTCTATTATACGTAACTACTTAATTTATTTTCTTTTTGCGTATATATGTTATGCGGGATAAGTAGTCGTTGAAAACCTATGATGCAAGAGATACTTTTATAATTATCTTATAATATTTATTATTAGTCAATGAAGTTTGCGGCTCATGTATTCACCTAGGTCGGGAAAATAAAAATAAAAATAAACTTTTTATTATTTTAACAGTTAAAATTTTTCTTCAAAGTTTAATTCCGAGGCATCGAAAATAAGTGAAAACTCAGTAATCATGTGACTTAGATACTGAAACAATTCAACTTTATATACGTATGCCTCCTAGATATAAAAATGATTTTTAGACGTGAGTTTTGTTATCCCTTCCTACTTGATCGTGACGCAAGGATTTTTCCTTTTTAAAACTTCCTCCGTGTACCCATTCTCCAAATAAATAATTCCATCTAATGGCATCCCAATGAAAATATCATAAATTCATGTGAAAATGGTAAACATCGATCACACAATTTCAAAAAATTGTTCGACGGAAAGATGTCGAGTCAAGTGACATGCAAAATTTTAAATTACCAAAGAACACTGTGAAGTATGAGATATATAAAATTGACTTCTAGGGATCATTCTTCATTCATCGTATCCTAGAGGTCGAATTTATTTCACACACAAGTAGAATAAATTGAGTATTTTGGAAAGCTTTACTGAAAGAAGTAAACGGTAATGTCATGAACGGCCAAGTATTATAAACTTATGAAAGCGCTCGCCCAAAAAAGAAGCAAAAGCAAGAACCCATATTAAGCCAATACAAATTACATATTATTAATTGAACAAACACAATTAAAGAAATATATCAGATTTTAGAAACTGTTTCGTACAAAACAAATTCGTATTCATATGCGATTGACTTTTTCATTTCTTACTTTATTTCGGCTCTATCTGATCCAAACGGTCAAAAAACAGAATCGCAGAAAAACTCAAATGGCAAATTTTCACATTAAACAATACAATTTTCTGTAATTCAATACAATTTTCACATTAAAACTTGCTTAAGAAATGCGGTTGTCAGTTTAAACAAATGCGAGCAATAAAAATTTCTGCTTGCTTGCATCTTAGCTTGAGATTTTCACCTTTCAGGGAGAATAATAGGGTAAAATCTTTCATATCCTTTCGTTATTCGTTAATCTCCTCTTGAAATACATTTCCATCAAATCTGTGAGAAACATAAACTGGAAATTCCATAAAAACGTTTTAAACATTACGAAAGATTATATTCAAATTTATAATTTCTCATCCAAAAAAAGGGATGACATATCTGTCCTCTTCTAATCCTAAAAAATGATTGCTTTTATAAATAAATAATAATCCTCATGTTATTCACAGCTGGCATAAGGCTGAAACAAAACGTGCCAGTTCATACATTGATCAGCAGAAAAGACACTTCGATTTTCGTAGTCAAGCCCTCGTGGCTTTTACATCAAAATCAAACCCCAATTTTCCGAAGCTTATATCTGATGGAAAATTAACGAAACAAATTAATATCTATTGAATCTCAAACGCTATCTTGTCGATGATAACTTCGCCTGGTCTCTCGTGAATAAGTCGTAAAAAGCCAACCTTAAACTAAAAGAAAGGAAGAAATTTTTTTTAAAAATCTCAGAGACGTTGTCGGAAGGAAAATATTCAAGCCGAATGTTACACCAAGTTTTCATTACACTGATCGAATATTCTGATCAAAGAACATTCATCAAACGATCCTTAAGGATCGATTAATGTCTGATGTACATTAATAATTTTATTCTAAAAATATTTGTGTTTTTATGAAAACCTGAAATTACGATTCAATATTAGGTACAATAATTAAGTTTTCGAAGAATTTTTCTTTTTTGCAAGAAAATAATCTTGTGGCTACCACGTCAACATACCGACGTGAGCGCTTTGCTGCCTCAGTGGATCAACACTCGCCTCAATGCAGGTTCAGTTTGACCCTGCGCTTCCATCCTATTCTGACCTTTTCTTTTTCTCCCAGTCCCGCAAAGTTTGCTTTTGCCATATATATTACATGCATGCGAACTCATTTTACACCTTATAATATCAACAGGTATTAAACAAAGTTCAAATGCACGGCACGCGTCTATTTCACTTTCTTATACTTATGTTAACCTCCTCATATATTGGCGGCAGCTTTACAAAACTCGTAATTTCGGGTTAATCAAAAGTTAAAGCACGTGGATTACGTTTAAAATTCCGATTTTAAAAATATTTACGGAAAGTGATTATTTATTCAAGGGTCTTGGAAATGGTAAATTTACAATGAGTGGAGATAAGGAAGATACTGAAGTATAAAATTTACTATCTATTTATGCATCTCAGCATATTTCAGTATAATTGAATAGAATATCGTTAAAAATTTCATTATTCGGTAAGAAATAAAGAAAAATAAATGAATGTCATTTTTTTTTCTTTAAAGTCAAAAAACAAAAAAAGAACATCTACATAGTTTCAATATTTCAAAGGTTTTTCAGATTTCAAAACAAATGCAATTTTACAAGGCCGAAAAAAATATTTTAAAAATAACGGAAAAAATAAATATTAAAATCATGTGTAAGTAATTATAAAATATCTTAATTTCTTCAACTCGAATCCTTTACCTTCGGGTAGGAAAACATATGGCGCGGCATTGCTTTAATGAGCAAGTGCATAAAATAAAAGATAAAAGTCACGGCCAAAACTTCCCTGCATACTCTACCGGAGCGACATGCGGCGGCAGTGTACGTGAAAATAGAGCAGTTTTTACGCGTTAACCTCTCAAAATAGAAAGTTTTATCCAATAATCACGCAAAATATATTTCATCCAGCACCACATATTCTCTTCTACCAAATAATCTTTCTATTTTTATCCATTCTCCCTTTTCTTTTCTTCAATTGGATTTAGCCCCGCTCGTGAACGACAGTCTCGTGTACAACATCAGGACCCACTTAAGACGCCAATCTAAACCAGTACTTAAACTGGTGTGCAAATTCCGCGTCAGATCGAAAACCATGGGGAAAAAAGCGAATTAAACTAAGGGATGGATGTAACATAAGATAAGCGCTTCCACAATCTCGCAATTAAAGCTTTGGAGCCAGTACCTCTACAGACTTCCTCTTTTATTTATTTGTAAATAAAATTAATTTCGAGTGTCCGGATTAGTGGTTTATGAGTCGTATAGTTATTTTCTTGCTTAAATCGGTGAATGGCGGTGCACATCCAAGAACATCATTTTAAACGGTGAAATCCCTGAACATATATTATTGAAAAGGATATACTGCGGACAGATTTCCATCACTATCATCCATTACTATCAACGTTTTTCAAAGGGAACAGAACGTGCCCAAGCGATGAAGCGGGCGAAAAATCCTGGATACTTGATCTTGGTTAAAAATAAGAAACTTCAATAAGTTCAGTCATATTTTCAATTAATTCCTTAAGTATTTTAAATTATTTGTTATTAAAAAAATTTTTTCGGAAAAAAATTCAAAACTGCAATGAATTTCCAAAATTTCCCGCGACTTCGGCTAAGAACGTAGACTGAAACTGTCTTGCACAACACGCGCTAGGATCGCCATAAATTTCCGACTGGCTCGACGGTTTAATATGGGATTGTAGTACTGCGAGATACACAGGAAAGAGTGGGCAATATAAGGCATTAAGGGCGGAAAAGAAAAATAACCTTATTATTTCGCAGTTCCAACGGTTAATGCTCAGATTTACAATAAGTTAAATGAAATTACAGCGGCTGGGAAGACAAAGAGATAAATGGATAAAAGTGTCAATTTATGCGAGCGTTACGATTTTCAAAAAGGAAGTGAATTATTTGAGCGAGATATCGAAATGTTCCGACAGCAAAAATCTCATTCGAGTACAAATTGAAGTGCTCCTGCAATAATTTTAAAAGTTCACAAAACCATCATAATGTACATAAGATCAAAAAATTTTTTGGTTAGAGAAGACATTGAAAGAAATAAAACAGAAAAAAAAATCTTTTCTTATGATAAATAAATTTTCGAGTTTTTCATACGCATTTTAAAGCTCGCACAGCCTTGGAGATTCATATTTTTTCAAAATATCTTACTTTTATGGCGCTTAACTTTCATGTCAAATTATTTTTCCTCTTCAAAAGTATAAGGAATGATTATTTTCTTAATCATCGACTTTCAAATATTAATTGTCTTAATTAGAACTTTGAATTCGTTTCAACAACTTAAATTTATTAAGTAAGGAATTATCAATCAAAACTCTCGCTTTCTGTTCCACCAGAGAATAAAAACGAAAAATTAAAACTTAATGTAGCTGGAGCTGAAGAATGAAGCAAAGCAGAAACTGGAATGGAAGTTACTGCAACAGTTGGAAGCCATTAGTTTAAAAGTGCCATTAGTGACGGATCTTTTTCCTTGAAAAAATCCATAATTTTAAGTAGTCCACAAAATATGTATTTGCATTGTTAAAATGAAGCACAATATGCCGAATATTATTAAATTATTTGCATAAAGATATTCCGCAATTTAAAGTTTCCATTTGCAAAAAGGCTTCAGAGGTTCAAACTACAAAGTTCTTCCACAGCATAATAAATGAGTATCCATTATTATTTTCTCCTCTTTGAATATACATTTGAATATTTTTCAACCTTTCAATTTATAATTTTTAAAGATTATTAACCACAGAAATATTCTGAAATTTTAAAAATTAAAAAAAAAAAATCTCATTTTTTGCTTATACTGACTTCTGGAGCTCAGTCATACATGTAAATTGTTCCTTTTAGCTTCTAGTTTTATTGCCTGTTTTGCAGCTGGACAGAAAATTTTTCGAAAAGCATTAGGTTAAATTTTTTACCTGCAAGAATAAGCTAAAAATATTTAATATTTTATAGTCGGAACTATTAATCTTATTGTTCTTCCTGAACGCATATTAAACTCATGCACTTATTTCTAATGAGATGCAAAACTATATCACAGAATATAACTATATTCAAAAACGATAGGGAAAATATGTTCTGTGTACCACACTAAGTGCACTTAGCTACTAGTCCCATTAAGTAGCTTTCAGATGAAGGCCTTAATGATATTCAGAGCACAATTTGTTCGAAGTACATACATTTTTGAGATCGTCACTATCTTTCACACTTTTAGACAAGAATCATAAGAAAACGAGATAAATATTAGACCATACTTCAAAGTATGGTAAACGATACTCTAATATATGCTATTTACTTTATTGATGGCCCAAAATTTATTCAAACCGCATCAAAACGGAAGTTAGGTTCACGCATCAAAATTTCCAGAAACATAATGTCCGAGGAAGAAAAATAGACTAACAGGATTTTCAAAAGCAACCAAAATTGAAAACTAGAAAGAACTGAACTGAAGAATCCGAAAGGAATATTGCTATCTTTTATTTTTTGTAACAACAGTTGAATGACATAGTTCTAGATGGTAGAAACGAAAGAAAATATTATATAGTTAACAAAGAACTCAGATCAGATTTAGATATTCCTATTACAGAAACGATATCTTTCGATTGATTAAATCCATTACTTAATTTACCTCGAAAAAATAAATCATAAGTATAATTGTATTTTGTGATATCAGAATCCTTCATTAAATACATCAGATTATATCCAACGATAAATACAAGAACCAAGAAACAATCATGTCCTTTAGAAATTATTTTTTAAATTACAGTAAACCTTATTAAGTGTAGTTGAATCAAGAAAATTTGCCAATATAAATAAGCTTGAGGACATTTTCATAGAAAAATATATTAGATGTACATTAGTTGCCACGGCATCACATCACAACAGTGGTCAATCCGTCGAATAAATCGATTATCAACCCCTATATTGGAGAAATAGCATAATAAGCAAGAGCTTAGAATTTAATTTTGGATAAGCTCTCCATTTGCATCACATTACATTTTAATAACCCGCTACTAATCCTAAAAGCGAAACACGAGTGCAACAGTATTAAAGAAATAAAATTCATCATATTCATATATATGTCTAGCTCCTTTTATAAAATCAATAAGGCAGAATTTTAATATTTATAGTGCCAGGAATATATTAGAAAAATTATATAATTGGTATAAATAGGATGTCTTGAATAATTTTTAAATTTCAACAATTAAGCAGGCGAACACTGACAGTGTCACCAACTGCAAAATCGGGGGAAATTTTGGAACCAATTCGATGGTGTGTAATCTCCGTTACACGTGGTTAAAATCAGAGATCATGTCAGTAACACATCGATATTGTATAACTGGTTTAAGAGAATTAAAGAGTTTTACAAAAATCAGTTTCAACGAATTAAATTTTTTTTTGATTAAATTTGGAAAATAAAGCTTTCATAATGGCTTTAAGGTTAATATTTTGCGCGAAATATAATCAAGTAAAGAAATAAATGAAAATAAAAAAAGATATTGTGTTTCGTTCAGGGCAATTGATCACAAACAGTTGATTTAATTAGATAGTATTATTTAAAGATCCAGATATTTTAAAAATTTTGGAAAAATAAAAGCCAAATAATATTTCATCCAAATTTTAAACATTAATTTACAAAAGCGTTCACTTTATAATGGACTATCATCCATTATACTCACTATAACATCTTTCACTCGTTCAAAGTCATTGTTAAAATTGATTTTGTTACTAAAACATTATCCCTGTCTTAAAATGCAAAATAAGTGAAATGTATGAGTAAAATGATAGCCATGGATATTACGACAAAGTTATGCTTTTCTTAAGAATAAATCTCAGACTTTAATTTCTCCCATCTAAACAAAATTAATATTTACTAATTTGTAATTAGTTTTATATTAAATTATATTATTATCTTAATTAATTTATATTAATTTATAATTAATACTTACATAGCCAATTCGTTTTATCCTACAAAGTATTATTATAATTACAAGAAAAAAAAGAACCAATCCAAGATCTTGAAAAGATCATATAATTCAAAAATTTGGTAAAACTTGTATTTCATAAAGTCGATTGCAGTTATGTGATTAATTTTGATTTAAATTTTTAAAGATTTTTGGACAACGGACAACCTTGCTAACAGAAACTTTGGATCGAACCTCAACAGAGATAACAGATTTACTTTTAAAGCATTGAAACATTTCATTGGTCTTATTAAGTTTTAAGCCATTTTTGCTTTCTATTTCTTTTCATTCAAAACCCACTTACAAATCTTGTTCAGACCATAAAAAGTTAAGCCTAAAGAAAATTGGAAAACTAAATCGGTTTCTTGAATTTGTAAATACTATTTTCATTTCTGGATTGATCTGAAATTATTTTAATGTTTACATTCTTAAAGAGCAACACCTTTTCCATCAATTAAATGTATTACAAAATAAATGCGACAACTGAACATGGTCACGCTAATAAAAGAGAACAGAATTTTTTGTCTTGACAAGACATCATGGAGACGCTTTATAATGATTTTGTGACAGTGGTAATTTATCATGGTAAAGGTATAATTTACAACTGCATGAAAACGTAAAAGTTTTAAAAATTTTACGTCTGTCTCAAAGTGGTTTTAAATTTTTTTAGACAAAGGCTTTCAGACGAAAACTTAAATTTTGGAACACTGAAGTTGGGAAACAGTAAAAAGGCGTTTAGCCTCATTTAAAATTCTTCTCTACTTGTTTCGTCGCAACATTACAGTACTATTTATTATTATTAATTATTCTATAACAGGCAACACATAAATTTATACCTTATGTTTTAATCTGTATGATAGATTTGGATTCCATTACATAACAAGATTTTCATTACTCCGTCAAATAAACAATTAATCTATCATTTCATGTGCAATTAACTGAGTCAACAAATATATGCTTAAGTAGGCAATTTAACATTCTTGTTTATTACTAATGTTTGAATAACTGCTGAAAATAAATAGGAAAGATGGAGGAAATTTTGATAAAACCTGACTCTGAACGATAAATTTATTGGAAAAATGTGTAAGAAAACCACAATCAATCGTGCAATACTAGTATTTGAAAATAACTTTCCGTTTTCAACCAAAAGCAAAAAGCAATATTCGATGAGGACTTCAGTAAAATTTTTGAAAAGCCAATTATAATCCCCAAATATTAATTATATTATTATTATTAGCAATTTATATCAATATTAATATTAAATAAATTTAACATAAAGTTAATATTAATATTAACCATATTAAAGGCAATCAAAATTTACCAAATCAAACAATTCAAGGTATTTCACATTTGTTGATGTTTAATTCGCCCGGTTAAACCCAAATCATTTAATGGTATATTTGGAAATGCATTGATATTCGATGGACCTTCTATATGTATGAGTTTATATATGCCTAACAATCTTCAGCTGAAAATTTAAAAAGGAATGAAAAATCCATTAAAATTACCCTTTAATGCTGACGGTCAATTCCGCCAGGCGAAGGCCTCGTCAAGCAATCATAGTCCAGAATCTTCAAATGGAAATTTTTTGATCTTAAAAAAAAACTGTTGAACAAGTTTTCCTCTTGAAAAAATGCAAGTTGGATTAACTTTAGACACATTTCTTAAAAATTTTCTTACCCATACAACATAATTCTATTAATCGACATCCAGCTAAAGGATTTCAACTAGTTTCATCTGTCTTCATCTCTTTTTTTTTATATTCGAAAAAATTTTTCTATACAAAGATATAAAAATGAAATTATAAACTCAAATCAAAAATTTATTATTTTTTATTAGAGTTAATTTAACATATTTGAGGACATAAATCCTGTCACATCATAAAATATATAGATCGACTAATAGATATTTTATCAAATGTTAAACAACTTTGTCCAATTCGATTATGACCTGACGCCTAAGAGTGACTTTCTATGATCATTTAGAAGAGTCAAAAAAATGAATGAGATAGCCTTAAATGTATTCCGGATAATAAAAATAACCTCCTCTTTTCTTTACTTCTCCTTGTTATTTCTATTTATAGAAAGATTCGAATAATTAAGAGACTTCTCTTTAAGATAAAAAGAAATTTTTATATGTCTAGTTCATAAAATTAACATTTTTCTATCATTTTTGAACAGTGAAACGCTACTTTGGGCAGCATCCTAGAATATGTATATAAATTATCATATATCACATACCAACTAATACACTAGTGGACTTATTTTGAAAATATTACAAGCTTTATTCATTTTGAAAAAAACCATTTGAAATTATTTACTAAACAGCTAAATTAACAATTTCTCATCGGTCACAAAAATTAAAATATTACAAATTTAAATTTAAAAATAAAAAAAAATAAAAAAATTCTATAAAAAAATTAGATGATCTTACAATCTAAACTCCTAAAAAAAGATTAAAAAAATTTTTGCTTTCATTTCCATATAAATTTCAAATCTTAAAAATTGAATTAGAATTGTTGTATAAACGTTAACATTTGCAGAAACAACAGCTTGGACTGCTACTTTTAGAAATTATGCTAAAAATTATAATTCATAAGAATTTAAGACACGCCAAAATTTATTACATTTCATAGAAGAGAAGGAATATTTTTTCAAAGGCAATGAGTTCGTCTTAAATATTTTCTTTGCTCTAATGGTAAACAATACATATTATATTATTCTAATTTAATATTCGTCATAATCAGTTTCATCATTTTTTGTCATCATATTGTCATTAAACCTTAGAAATTCGTTTATAAATTCTAATCAAATATTCCAAATTTTTGTAATGATGAATCATCTGTTCACTATTCAAGATGAAAAATTTATTTGTTTTACTTTTTTAAATTAGCAGTAATTAAAATTTTCAAAACCGAAACATTATGGTTTGCCAGCAAAACTATGACAGATATAAAAAGAGACAAATTGAAATATGTAAAAAAAAAAAAAATATTGTTAAATGAATTAATAACTCGCACATTAAAAGAAGTCTTATGCAAAACAAAAGACAAGAAACTACGAAAACATCACAAGTCCTATGTTTATATGTTAATACGAGAGTATTGATCTTTCCGCATATTTAATTAAACCAGGGCAAATTGTATTAATAAGCCACAATTAGATATAAAAATCAAGTAAAATATTGCTTCATTATAAATAGTAATAGTGGTTCTTCGAACCATTGCACGAATAAAGATTCTTACAATGAGTAGTTTATCAACTAATATTTTAATGTCATATATGTTAAAGATGACTGTGATGTTTAGAGGAACAAGTTTAAAAATGCATTTATTATAATACTTAAATGAACGGGGAAAAAAATTTTGAAAAATATGGCAATCATTATTAAAAAGCTTGTCGAAATATATGTAATTCCTTCTTCCAGTCGACACAGCCGTAATGGACAGGTACCTTAATTTCATAATTTATAATTAATTTTTTTATCAGTCTGAAGTGGTGATTACATTTATTAGTAAATAAAAGGAGCATTACACAATAAAATTTTGTTATTAAAATTATTTAAAATAAAGGAACAAAAGTTTTCATTTTAATTCCAAAAAATAATATTGTTGAGACCGCAATTGAATATCATGTGCAAAACTCAATGACTGATCTATCTTGTATACCGATTCAACTGCATTATACAATAATTGGTCCAACAACTGCAACAGCGATGAAAGCAAAGTAAAAAGTTTGACAACCCCCTTTGTAAATTCAAGTATAAACAACTCTACTTCACACCAAAAAATATTTGCTTTGCAAAATAACTTTTGATTATTTTTAATCTCTCTAAGCGTGAAAAATTATGCTGCATGAAAATCAAAGATTATTTCTGTAAATAATTACTATAATATTAAATAATTCAAACGAGAAGTTATATATAAAGATAAGAATTCTATGCAAGACCATAACCTACTTAGATTACGGTCGATTCGCATACATTTTTCAAAAAAGAGAAATATTTTAAGCCTTAGATAATCTCAAGTCATCAAAAGAGTCATTCATTAAGAACAAACACGATAATGCACGATTTTCTTATATTCCAGAAAATCTATAGATCATTTCAACGCAAACTCACATTTTCTGTAAGAAATCTAATGTACATTAATTTTTATCTGTTTTGGTATAAATACTAATGACAAACCTATTTCAAGAATAATGATAATGGTCAAAATCTAGTTGAGTAGCAATAAGCGAACAAAATATTCAATTCGTTAGAACTCAATAGATACCAATCAAAGTATATCAGTCAACCAGTAGATACCAAAAATATAAGTCCCTAAATGTTAGAATAATTCCTCGATTTAAAAATAAAACTGAAAAAATTCTCAATTGAAAGCTCTCGGTTTTTACACAATTCAAGAACAGTAACCGCTGCCAACCGCAATCAATTTCTAATTTCTTATCAGGCAAAATAATCGGTGAATTGCGAATTTGGTAACTGTCTTAGAATAATCATAATCTCGTACTTGTTCTAGAATTTAAAATCATCATGATTTATAAAACTGTCATTGTTCGGTCTCGTTGTTCATGCGGCATCCAAAATGATTGCTTTGACGCTTAAGATAAAATTATATTAGGTAAATATAATCTGAAAGAAATGACTATTTGCTTGAAAAAATTGGTGAGTCTTAATTGAATAACGCTAATCATAATTACAAACACTTTTGTTCTGTCCTGCCTCTGTAATTATCAAAATTCAGATTTTATTATCATTCGGTTTCAAAAAATAAATTATTCTAGGAAATACACAAGTTATTTCTACTACCTGTAATTGAGGTGCCTTTAACGAAAACGTGATCATCACTGTGAGTGCTTAGAAAAGTGTATAAAATAATAATAATAATAATAATAATAATAATAATAATAATAATAATAATAATAATAATAATAATAATAATAATATATCTTTTCATAAAGCTAATAGTAGTAAAGGTTCGATAAGTCTTTTTTTAAAAAATTTAAGAAATTCAGATCTTTAGACACTTTTATATCAACATCAGTATCGTTTCATAATTTAAAACTCAGCATTAATATTTTTAATAAAAATGTTTATCGTTAAATGATTTGCATTTTCTATAATATCAGCAGAGAATGGTTAGAACTTTTGGAAAGGAAATCTAAAAACATACAAAAAAAAAGCTCACGCGTCGCCGCATTAACAGGGGCTAGGTCAGGAGACATGAAACATTAACTATTTTCGCCAATTTTTTTGTGAACAGAAAGAATTGCATATGTGATTTACATTGTCAGAATTAAAATAATAGCAGAACATACAGAAAATTTTCATCTACAATTTAAGTTTAAAATTTAAAATATAATTCCAATACATGTGTCTTTATCCTCATAAGTGATTTGCTGATTTAGAATGGAAATCGTTCCTTGCAATCAGGATATTGATACTGAAATTATAGTAGTAATTTTTCACATTAGTAAAGGTTTAAATTTTGATTAGCAGAACATGAGAATTAAACTAGTGAAACTGAAGAAAAAATTCATTAACCATTAGGTAAAAGAAGATTTTTCTGAAGCAGCAAAATAAAGAGAAAAATTAGAAATTCATAATTAACATTTTTAAGTGATTCTAAATCCTAAATGTTTGAAAAAATGCGGCTCTAATTGGTTTAATACATAAAAGATAAAATTTATTTATTAAAAGCGACATATAATGTGAGAAAAAGGAATCTTATGCTCAAAGGATTACAAAAGTGAATCTAGCAAACCAATGGAATGTCTGAAATGCCCGCAAAACCAATAAAACTCTATGTATTCGACAATATTGAATGTCAAACAATATTTTAAAATTCCTACTAAATGTTACATTATATAATATAAGATATAATTTCATAACGTCTAATTACGGAAATATTGAAAAATCTGGATTTTTATTTAAAAAAAAAAAACATTATAGAATTAAATTAACAATTCTTACAGTATGATCCTAGCTTTTTACTTAACCTATAACTATAAATTTATATAAATCTACTTTCTACTTCTTAGTCAAATATGAAAAATTTAAGTACTAAATATCCTTCATTTAATAGACAAAATCTCATTTCTAGTCCCTCAATTAAGTGGAATCAATAATAAACTATGATAAATCAATTAATAATAAAGAGTTGAAAATCGACAATGCTTTTTTCTCTCATGGATCATAATAAAGAATTACACACCGTTCGATAAAAAAATTAATATTTAATCTTTAATATACGATTTAGTTAAAGAAAAGTAATTTTAGAAATTAAGCAACTGAAATTATTATAAGTTATAGATGACTATTCAAAAATGTTTTCTTCTACTTTTGAACGTTTTATAGCATTCATCTTAATTATTGCCGAAAATGAAATGCTTCCTTACTCTAAAGACGTACAACTTTTTCATGCGTTATTTATGGATTTATACAGATTAAAATGTACATAGTAAAACAATGAAATCTCAGTTTTTTTATTACATTTTTTGAAGATACGTGTATATAAATAATTTTACAGTTATATGTCACCTATAATTATATTGTATATATTAAATATTGCGTACTGCAACATCTATAAAACCAGAATTATATTTCCAATTATTTTAATTCTTTAAACTCAACAACAAGAGCCAGTTTTAAATTTTTTAACAAGTTACACATGGATTGGATTGTGCGAAATTCATTATAAAAATCAAATATAAGAAAGAGTCTTTGGTCTTGCTTATTTGATTCTAATTGCTTATTAAAGCTTGAAAGTAAAAAAAAATTAGATTTTGATAGTAATTAACAAAGTAAGAAAAATTTGTTCTAAACTGAGATTAGTAATAATAATTATACGCGAAATAAAAGAAAGATCTATTGAAAATAAAACTAAAAATAATATTTTAATTTACGATACCTCATAACTTTTTACTCAGGAAAGCTGGAACGACAGGAAATGTTAAATTTTTTGAAAGGGAAAAATAAAAAGCTGATACAGGGCCTTCTTCCTTGCAGCCAAAGAAAAAAAAATACAAAAAAAAGCAGCGAATTCTCCATATATTTCGAATATGTTATTATTAAATACGTGAAAAATGCGTCTATCATTTCTGTAAACTATTCATAAAATTACGGAGCGAATGCAAGCGAATAAAAACGACATCGCGTATATGGCTATATTAAAGCCTAAATAATGGTATCAAGTTTGGCCAAGAAAGGAGATGATTCCGTTAAAAACATAAAAAAAATTGCACCCAAAAAATAATTTATACGAATACAGCTCTTCAGTTGAAATAAATGTCACGATTAATCAAATGAATTGATTTCCTGAAAAATCAAAATTCTAGCGTTTGAAACAAATGTAATTTTAATTTTTAAAAATATTTTATCCAGCTGATATTTTGAAGAACCAGAAAAGAAATTAAAATACTACTCAACTTTCGAGCACTTGAAAAGTGCTTTTACTAATTTTAGTAAAAACAACAACACTTAATGCAAGTCTAGGTATTTTCAATTAAATTCCTTAACAGCGAAAAGTAGAAATAAGTCAAAATTTATCCACAAAATTAACGTATTCATGTGACATAATCTCCGAAATTCCCATTTGATATTTTCACTCTTACATTAAGCTACTAATCCACAGTAAAAATATATATTTATTTTATTATTCTTGTTTCTAACTTCTTCTTAACAAAATATATAAAGAAATATATTATTCAGTTACATTTGTTTTTGTTATATCTACGATCGGTATTTCAATAATTTTTCATGTCAAACAAAATGCTAATTTATTATGGGTCATTCTAAATGACTGCTGAGCTTAAAACAAAGCAATTTTTAAGACAGTTTGAATCTCCAACTAAAAAATTTATTTTTATTTTTTAAGACTGCATTTAAAATTATGTTTTTTTTATTCTTTTTTTCGTTAACATTCTTCTAAATAATAATTTCCATTGAAATTTCAAATTTTTCATACTAGTCAATTTGGAAAAGTTAAAAATGTTGTTGACGCAGAATTACAAAGATATAAAACAATATAAGATCATTACATAATAAAATGATATACTTGCAGAACATAATTAAATCAAGTCTTCTTCACTTGCAACTATATTAAACAATATTTTTATCAAACAAAATTAAATTTATTTAAATTTTCCAATTCTTAAAATCGACTTTGATAATCTCAGACTAAATCACAATTTTATTAATTCCTTATCATAGAAAAATCTTTCTTTGTAACTATTACCTAAAAGTTCCACATTTTCAATTTTTCACGTATTTTTTTTCAAAATGCACTACACATATGAAATGATGACATTTCGATAGCTCCAAGTCCAAACGTCACTTCAACCAAATCTTAATTATTTTAAATTAATTTTTTTGAATGGGTAAATTACTATTTTACACAGTTTAAATACATTTTTCAAATAAACAACATTTGCAGATTACAATTCATCGATCTCAATATAAATGATGTTTAAAAGTTTTTTATTTATATTTTCTAGTCAATATTAAGTAATTTATTAATTTTAAGAGCCATGAAATTAAAAATTTCACAACAGCAATCAGGTAAAATATTATAAAAATAAAATAGATTGTCCATATATATTCGGACATTTTCAAAATAATGTATGCTTACCTGAAGTTGATAATAATCCTTATGTTAAGCAATCAGTTATCCAAAAATATAAATCTGAACATTTAAAATATTTTCCACTACATATATCTATAATTTTAAAATACAGATGAAACCACAAAAAGCACTTATTTTATAGCTCGCGCTAAAATAGCGAAATCAAACTAGACAAAAACGAAGAGATCAAAATAAAAGCACCTTCCGTTAATTCATGTAGCAAATTAATCCTGAATCGAAATCTGAAAAAGAAAAGAAAAAGAAACTGAAAGCCATCAAATTAAATGAAAGATCAATTTCAACATTAAGGTCAAATAGCTTTTATATCTCAAAGTGAGTTTTAGAAGAGTACATTGCGTTATTTAAGATTTAAAAATCAATCTTTGTTTACAAATGAAAAAATTAGTAAAAAAATTATTTTGATAAAATACATTACAATAATATTTCTCTAACAATTTATATCGCTAGCGCTAAAAAAATTTAGAATCATACTTATGAAAAAATAAAGACCACAAAATGCTGCCAAAAGTGAAACATTTCACTTTGCTTTGCCTCTGTCGTCGGTATTTGAAAAACTTAATCTCAATACGTTAGAGAAAGAACATTCCAACAGTTTTCAACTTATTATAACCAAAAAATACAAGTTGGTAAATTCATCATTATTTCGAATTTTTAAATCAAGCCTTCGGTAATTACACATGATTGCAAATGAAAGTATCGGAAAAATTTATAACGTGTGAAACATCATCAAACAGAAAAAGAAAACATAATGTAAAGAGCAATTCAATATAATCGTTAGGCCAATTATATTTTATAAATTTAATACGCCAAGAAAACTACTTAACTAAGTAATTATTTAATAAGACAAATTGCTAAATAAAAATTGTGCTTTGCTTAAAGTATATCCAATTTTCTGTACCCAAAAAAAATTGCTCCGCTAGATTGAACATATCATTTCGATAAATAGACTTAATATGCATTTTAAATAATGGAGAAATTACAGAAACGTATTCGATGCCGTTTTAAGGATTGCATCTTATTTCAGTTTAATTTTTAATCTATAAAATAGCACGAATGCTACCTGAAAACGGTCTGACAAAAATTTTTATATAATGAAATTCTCTTAGTTTCTTAAAACCTTCCACAGCAAAGTAATATCTTTTTAGAAAATAATTTAAATTGTCTTAAATTAAATTACAGATAATTAAAAATTTATCATCCAAGAGCGAGTAATTTTATTTTCCATTCTCCTATTATCCAACTTCTTACTATAGCTTACTACAATTAAATTATTCTTTGTACAGTTTTTCTGTAACATTTTATGTAAAATAAAATTTTTATTTTAAACGTCTTTTCGGCGGGAAAACAGATATACTCAACTATAATACAATGCAATAATTATATTGTAGAAAAAAGTAGATCTGAAGGAAACATGTCATGAGTGATTGTAACGAAAAAGAGCAATCACAAATTGATAAAAATTCTGCAAAGATTAATTTAAATTTACTAATATAATTAATAATTATTTTATCACACCATTGACTAAATTAATATTATAATAAATATTAATGATATTAAGGATAAACAATGTAAGAAGGAAATGAGTTTGACTTTAATGTTCCGATCAAATTTAATTTGAATGGAAATCTGAATGCATAAGTTGCTTACTCTAACGAGTATAATGAATATTAACGTATTTTAATTTACGTTTAATCAGAGGTGTACATGAATGGATCTAAAATAAGTGTTGTCATGCCTATACATGAAAATATAAAACTGTACATAAAGTGACACCTCGAACTTAGAATAAAATTGAATTATAAAGAATATAAAAATATAAGAATATATATTAAAAGAATAAAAAAATATAAAGAATATAAAACAAATATATAAGAATATATAAATATATTAATTAAATAATTCATAAGTCGAAAATGAATTAAAATTAAACAAACAGCAATCATTTAAACAATGATAAGATACTATATTAATTTTTTGAACAACAACATTTATACGCAAAACAAATCAGAATTAATTTCTAAACTAGCAACCCATCGCCACAAATATAATTTTTCAGTTAATGTTCTAGGCAAAGAAATATATAAATTTTACAACCACAGACAGAAGTATCGTCTGTTTCATTTACAGTCAGGTATTAAACTAAGCTTATAAGTTATTTCTGTATATTCTACTCCTGATTTGTCAAGAAAATTCATATAATGTTTTCTACAGTGCCGAGCGTCTTCTCAAACTCGAATGCATTAAACTTTATATAAAAAATATTTTGCAAAACCCATAATCCAAGTACGCATGTAACTTTCTCATTAGTAAGAGCCTTTTACGACAGTGACTCCAGGTGTACGTCATTTAAGCAATTTTACACATTAGCAACCAGCGCATTCTACAACCGGATAAGACTTTCTGCACAAAGATTTTAACTTAATAATTCATTAGTAATCAAATCGAGGCAAATCAGAATTTAAAGATAATAAGCCCATATAAGTCTAATTAACAGAAATAATTTTTGCTTTTTTTCATCACTGAAATGCACAAATGTATCATAGACCGCATATCAGTTTACATCTTTCTGTAAATATTCGTACACATATTTATTTTTACGGTTTCTTATTAGAAAAAATGTCAGTAAAATTATTATTATATTATTACAAACAAATGCAGGTGTATAGGTCTAACATAAAATAAACATTTTAAAATATTAGTACAAAAATATTACTTTTCATACATTTCGTCAAAATATATTTTATGTAGACAATTTTAATTCAACCATGTGAAGTGATTCGGTAAATAATTTCATGTCTTGTAAATCGCTGTCACCAAGGATTAATTTATCAGCATTCATATATAAAAGCAAATTCAAAAAACGTCTAAATTTCAACAAATTTAGTACAGAAGTTTCCGAAGCGATAAAAAGTCATAGAAAAGAATCAGCAGTAATTCAAAACAAACATAAAATTAAATTTAAAATACAAATTATAAAAACATACCCGAGTTAAAAATAAAAAAGGGAAGTTCTAAAATATTTTACTTCATTTCTGCCTTTAATAAAACATGAACGTATAGAGATATAAAGATGCGATCTTTTAACGGCTTAACTCTATGAAGAGAATGAAAGAAAAAGCACATTAGTGGTGTCGATCTAAGATTCTGACCCATTAATGTTTTCGATCGCCGTTCTCACTTCACAACTTTATATTATCATTGTTTTCTAATTCAATTTTCTTCCATCAAATCACATC
This sequence comes from Ricinus marginatus, assembly GCA_028565995.1. Lineage (NCBI taxonomy): Eukaryota > Metazoa > Arthropoda > Insecta > Psocodea > Ricinidae > Ricinus > Ricinus marginatus. The sequence continues at coordinate 4,790 of JAOWBB010001594.1, read as the reverse complement.
AATTTTTCGTAGACGAAGTCAAAAATTTTCCACAAATTTTGACAATGATTTCTACCATCTCTTACGCAAACAATAATATCACAAACAAGTGACCTACCAAATTATTTTTCAAGAATGAAATTATTGCAGCCCCTTTAATCTATTTCAAACGAGTTCTCCGTTTTTTGTAAAGCAAATTTTATTTCGCCATCTTTTCCTCAGAAAGACTGACACATCTGCAAACATTATTTCATCCTAATCAAACGTCAATTTTAAAATTTCTTTACCGATTATGAAGCCTTTTTTCGCATCATTTCACGTAACAATGGCCACATCAATGTGCTTCGTTAATTTAGGTCTCCCGTTTTTCATTAAAAACCGATCCCTGCATCGCTTAATCAAAAACCTTAATATTTTTTCATTCTACAACTTTTAACAGATGGCAAAACCTCGTTTTCTACTTAATATTCAAACAATCAAATTTTTCTCCTCCTTTCGCAAGCGCTTTTCGTGATCACACTCTCCCAAAATCAAAACATTCCTTTTTCTTTCCTAACAACATCTCCTCATCACTTTTCCACAACTCTTTTCCCCCAAAGCCTCTTTCGCTCTCCTCCACAATCTCCGTTCCACATAAACTGCACTCCTTCAAACGCCTCCAGGATTCAACCGAAACACCGGTAAGAATTAAATTAATCTTCAGTTCATAAAAAGCGTTTCCAGCTCACATTGCACTCGGCAAATCCAGCCACTTCCTTCGGTTACGTACTGTCCACCAAAAATTCAACTTTCGGGATTCCCACTAATTTCGTTCGTCAGCTCCACAAAACGCACCTCTCACGTCAATAAATACACATTCAAAGTTTAACTGCTTCGCAACAACGAACTACTCGTTGCTCCATCGTCCACGTCTCTCCTTCCTAGTCCGGACCTCCAGAATAAATGCCGAAACCCGAATCTGGATCTGCCTAACTCCCACATCAAATTCCGCCTCTTTTCAAACACACATCCGTATACTTGGAGCTTTTCCACAAGGGGAATATTAACCGAAAAGGCAGTGACAACTCCCATGCCGGACTCCAACATTGAGACTTCCATTTTCAGCCAGAGTCCACACAAATTCCACAAAGAACTGAAAGCAATTCGACCACGAAAGCATCGCCTCAAAAGCCCGCAATCCCTGGATCCCGCCAAGGAGTTCCTCGCATGGGTCGCATCGCTACCAATGTTTTTACCGTATTTCACCGTAAGTCGCCTCCCGGTGACCGATGGGCTGTCGCCGACGACTGACCTCCGAACTTCCACGCCAATTTCGTCATAAATCACCGATAACGCTTACTGTAGCTGGTCTGTAAAGCACCATTTTGGTTTTGGCGGTTCCACACCTTTCTTTTTTCTGAGGTGTCAACAACTGCGACAATGGTAAAAAATATTTTCCCCCCTAATTATCATGACAATGTAATTTTATATACTATTAATATCGTCACGAAAAATTCGGTGACACCACGTACATCAATAAAAATTTATTTGTCGCTATATTTCAAAGGAATAATAATAACGGAATATATAAATATTTACTTATTGATCAAACCGACACTCTTTCTTATCCGTGAAAATATCCGTAATTTATATTTCTTTATATTGAATATTATGTTATTTTAAAAATTTTTATAAAATATTTTCTCTTAAAAATATAGATAAAAGTATGTTCTTGATGATAAATAAATTCATTGTTATTTACTCAGTGTAAAAAAATATAAATTGAAATATTAAATATAATATAAGAAAAAAAAGAATAATTTGCTTTGAAAGTGGCAGTTCTTTTTTTATGATATTGAAGTAAAACTAAGAAATTAAGTAGTACAATATTGCCATAAATAATTATTTAGATTGGTGAAAGAAAACAGAAGAGTAACGTAATTTGTCTTTTGAGCAGTATTTTTATTTTAAATCTCAGAACAATGTCATATTTTATAAGAATAAAAAACAAGAATTTTAATAGTCCCAATCTCTTTTCTGTAAATAATTATTTTAAATTCTTTGTGGAAAATGATTCACAAATTTGGCAAAAATGAAAAATAACTGTATATTGTATGATATTATTAACACTTGCTTAACATAAAAACTTATTTAAAATTGAATCTCTTTATTTGTAAAATTAAATAATAAATATTTATTATATTTTAAATAACTTATTTAAAATAATATATATTTTACAATCTAAAAATTTTCGCCTATACAACTAACAATTTTAATAACAAATGTTTATTTTATAATAAATTGAAACTTAGATTATAAATCAATATTATTAAAGAAGAGGTTTTTTTTTAAACAGAGTATGGTTTGTTTCAGATGTAATTTATTTTACTTTAGATCTTAAAAAGGTTTCAACTAAATATTACATAAACATTCACAAATAAATGTGTGATTTCGAATAAACGTTGACCCAATTTTGAAATGCGAAACTTAATAAAAATTTGCATTTCTATTCTAATATGTCAATATATATTGTTATATTATAATTATAAAATTTAAAATTCAAATCTCAATATAGTACTGCAAAGTTATGTATTCAAATCCTTATTTAAGGAAAAAAATATATTGAACTGTTACTGATTCATTTTTACATTTCAATAATGTAACTCACTCTATAGTTTTAAAAATTACCACGAAATCTTTAATTACAAATCACAATGTCATATATTTCTTGTATAATTTATCTTGTACAAATTTTTGTAAAAAAAAATTTTTTGTCAAATCTTTGTTAAATTTAATACGAAATTCACGTTTTCATAGTTTAGTGAAAATTTTTTCTGATATGATCTCGTCTGAAGTCACTGAAAATTTTCACAAAGATTTTTTTAGCTTTCCGATTTACTAAGGTTTCTATCAAAAATTAACTACAAGAGCAATGGCCTTTATTAGGTTAATCCAAAGAATAATGCTTCTTTCCCATCTACCATTTATAAATAAACTCGAATATATATTTACCAACATAGACCGAATATCTAGAAAATTGATTAATAGCTATATTTATATTAACAAAGAAGCAATAATATAAGATATATAAATTCTAATAATCATCAAATTATGAAGGATGCTCGCTACAATAAGTATATATTTATTATCTAAAATTTATTCCTTAAAAGAAAATACCAAATTAATATTACATTAGTTTAAAAAAACGAAAAAGTAATATATTTTTTATAAAAAAAATTTAACTGAATGTGAATGAGTAACGCCCTCGACCTTTTAATATATTCAAATAACATGATAAATTGCTATTTCTGTGTCTTGTCAGGTATCAGAATCGTGAAGTTTTTATTATGTTTATTCATTTATTTTTAAAGGCAGAAAATATTTCTGAACATAATTTAATTCAAAATTCTCGTCCGATATTAATTTTAAAAGAAGAGAAATTAAAAATTTCAATATTTTTAATGTGAGAATGAATTAAAATAATTTAAATGTTTATAGTAATTTCTTTAACTGAAATCACAAAAAAAGCAAATTTAACATCATTTGCACTATCCATAATTTACTTATTACCAAAATAATGCTGTAAATCACTTATTCTGGAGCTGAACTATAAATGATTTTTAGAATAAACATGATTATAAATTAAATATAATAATAATGACGGTAATTGAAATATGCAACAATATGTTTGAGGGTAGTAACATAAAATTAATGTTTGAGCCAGTAATATTAAATTAAAAAATTTTAATCCAAGTTGGTAAATATTAATGATTAAATAAAATCCTAAAATTAAAAGGTTCAAATAATTTGATATCACAGTTCATATTTTCATGCTCAACTTCTTCATTTCGATTATAAAATAATAATGCTGCTTATAAGATATCAAACAAGGCCGGTTTGATTTAATTATACACATTATAAGCTTCTTTCTGAAATCTGCTAAAAAGTAAAACCACGTAAAATAGTCTCAGGTCCCACATTAATGTAATCCTATATATATATAAACCCTCATCTATATCAAAAACTATAACGTCTCTAAATCCGTATATTTACCGTTTGTTTTTCTTCACGCTTTAAATTTAAACATAAAAAGTTTTTTGTAAAATGTTTTGGAGACAAATTTCATGATGAAAACGCATGAAAAACATGCAACAAAGTATAAATTCTTATTCGCATTTAAAACAATAAATATCCCACTTTTACGGCTAAGAGATGCGGAAAATGCATATAGAAAAGGAGTTCAATAGATAAAATATCAACTAGATTACTGAATGGAAGACAAAAAAAAACCCTGAAGCAGGCATTACTCTAACTGCAATACAGCCTAATTCAATCATAGTCTAACCATGAACTTTCTATATCCAAAATGGAATATGGAACAAAATGAACATGCCAAGAATTGGAAATGTATAAATAGATAAAATTAATTAATGCGAAGTAAAAGGTCAACTCTAGAACAAACACCGTAATACTTCTTATGGCAGTATTAACAACAACATATCGAAAAACACAATGACGCGAATAAAAAAATCATTGGAGAAAAACGTTAGAAAGAAAGTACTATTTTTGGTAAGCAATAAAAGCAGGAAAAAGAATTTCAAATGCAGCGATGCAAGAGATAAAAGAATGAAGAAAATGAAAAAAATGATTTTAGACCAAACTTCTAACAGACACACAAAGATTATTAAATGTATTTAATATAATTTTAAGTATTAAGAAATGAAAGGCCAAAATGAATTACATGAACGGAAAATACGGAACGAAGGGGTCCGGGGCATTAAGTACATACAAACGAAATGCTCACAAGGCGGGAGGAAAGGGGAAAAACTAGT
>JAOWBB010001583.1:0-43792 GCA_028565995.1 Ricinus marginatus | reverse complement strand
TGATGATGATGATGATGATGATGATGATGATGATGATGATGATGATAATAATAATAATAATAATAATAATAATAATAGCACAATATTCTCACTTGATGATCAAAATATTTATTCATTAAAATGAAAAAAATTTTCAAAAACAGAAAAAAAAGAAAAAAAGAGTGAAAATATATAATTAATTTAATAAGCAATTTTAACCTAAGTCTGAGAATATTGAATTTATTTAATCGAATTTAATCTCACCAAATATTTTTACGTTGATTGGAAACTGATTTAATTTTTTGCAATCTTAAATTTTCTTCTTTAATTCATATTATATTGCTTAATTTAATTTTGAACTGTTGCTCATCCCTTTATTTTAAATAAATATTACTTGTATTCGCATAGCCAGTTAATGTAATTCCAGTTATGCATCTATCAGTTTTATGTGCCTTTTTAAACTGATTTAGGCAATTTTATAGAGTTCGAAAACATTTTCATTAATATAAAGTAAAACAAAATTCACATCACTTAACAGAAGAGTTTATGTATTTTATCTCACTTTGACTAGATTTTTTTTTCTTCACAACAAGCGAAAAATAAATATATTTATATAAAAAAAATCCGTAAAATGATTGACGGACAAGAGAATGCATTTAGATCCGAAATTGTTGTTACGAGTAGATGTTATTTTTGTCGATTATTACAGTTCATACTAATCATTATTACGAAAAATTTCTTTTAAATTTAATAATAGAGGCATTCATATTTGCATCTTTTTTTAAAGAATTGTCATTATTCGGCTTAAAAGCAATCCCATTAGTTGTTTTTTTCGAGAGATGAAAATCATTGCCGAAAGTTAGGTCGCCGCCGTTTTAAAGTTTTTAAATGATTCGGACATCCGTAGCCGCCTCTAGAGAGTCGATTATTACCTGTTTAAAAAATTATTGGAAGAAAGTTATTAAAAATATATTAAACATAAATTGGTGTAGTAATTATGCCATAACATTTACCATTTAAATCAAATCAGAAGATAAGAAAATAAAAAATTATTTTCATTGAGCATCGAAATTCAATTCTTTTCAGTGGCAGTAAATGATTTCAAATTCATGGCAATAATATATTTGTAGATGTTAAAAAAATTTTCGTTTTTGTTAACTCAAATTAATTGCAACTTTAAATATTTAAAGTTCATCGAAAATAAAAAATCAAATTTTTATTATATTTACCTTGTTGCAAAGAGTTACTTTGCCAACGCCTTTCATATCTATTCCCAAAAACTTTATTTTTAACTGATGTTCGATAGTGTTTCACGTTATGATATCTCTTTGGACTACTGCTTTCCGAATCCTGCATGAAAATTAAAACGTTAATCCATTTTTTATCCCATGATTTAGGCCTATAATGAATTAAAAAGTTTCAAATAGTTATTGTAAATATGGCGAATAAGGTAAGATAATTTTGACACTTAAAAGTTTTATAATTAAAATAAAAAAATACACAATTTAAATAATATTTAGCTGGTCTTTACAAAGTAACTAGACGCATAAATAAATTAAAAAAATAATACTATATTAAAATTCATTTATTTTATTACCATTGGTTATACCTACTATTTTCTGCATGCTTAAAACAGAACAAAGATTAAACAACAATGTTTTTAAAAGAGAAAGACCTCATTTCCAAAGCTCTAATTCATTCCATTAATTTACACCACTAGATAATTTTAAGTGGTGCATAAACTAACCTATAATAATAAATTATTTCTTTATATATTTAAGCAATATTTTTATACTGTATGTCAATAAAAATACATATGTGAATATATTCAAGATCATACATTTTAATAAGTATTTAATTCAAATTATTAATAATAATAATTAATAATAATAATAATAATAATAATAATAATATATAATAATAATTAATAATAATAATAATAATAATTAATAATATCGAAAATTACATTAAATACTGATTGTAATAAGTTTCAAATTCTTATTGAAATTAAGAAGCATACAATATCTTATAACAAGAGCCTAGCGGCTATTCTTTTTAAGCAATATTATAAAAAATACTAGTAACTTTAAAATAAACTTACTGAATCACTGATATTATCTGGTGACTCTGAATTTTCACTCGTGCTTGAACTTCGACTAGACAATGAATCATTTTCAATATTTTCACTCCCTGTCACGGGGAAAGTTTTTTCAATCCAGGCTCTGTACTCTATAACATCATCTGTTACTCTGACTATGCGTCCCAAAATACTAAATGCACAAAACATCGCTTATCAATTGTTTAAAATTAATACCGAATTAAAAAAATAAAATAACTGAATTTTTCCTATTCATTAGTTTTAAAGTATTCGCAAATATAAAGTTTATATTAATTACCTGTGTTTATTAATGTCCAGAAATGTATTTAGAGGATGAACTGCTTGGACTAAGGTCACATAGGCATAGTCAAATGCTTGCTTGACTTGGAGGGCACCATATGAACTTTTGCCAATGTCATTCCCAGGGGTCAAGGGATCTTCAATGCAGAGGAAACCAGACCGATGACCATCAATCATTGTTTTTTGGACCTTAAAGATTAGGCAAAATTATTTCAATAAAATTTAATTATTATTATTAAAAGCAACACTTTCAGGAAAGGGTAATATAAAAAATAAAAATATTTAGAGAGTTTAAAATATTGGTTGTCAAATATCGTACTGTTTTGGATAAAACGAATTCATTTCAGTTTTTTTACATAACTTAAAATTTCAATATATGTCCCAATCACATGTGAATTAAATTTTTAGTTAAAGTATGCAGAAAATGAATTTTCAATATATGAGTTTAATCTGTTGCTGCGTCATCTAAATCTTGCCGCAATATCAATTTAGTTTATAGTGAAGATGATAGGATTAAAAGCATTTGTTGTCATTAATTTTCAGTTTTATTTTGGAGATATATATGTTGAAAATCAATCATCTACAAGATATATCGATTTGGTAAGGTAATGATTTGCCTAAGACAAGTGCAACTAAACTCAGGAATTTTTGAGTCAGCGTGCATGCACTGCACAGTTGAAACACGAATTCATTTTAATTATATATTCAAACTGGTATTTAGTGGGATCATGACAGGTAATCAAAACAGTTGCTGATCATTTTTTGATCAAACAATCCTTATCAAAACATAACAAAGATAAATTTCTATGAGAGGAATTCAACACAATCACAGGTCCCAAGTTTGAATTTTTTTTTTCAAAAAAGTAATGTTGATGGAATAGAATCTACATATTCGTCGCTTGGGAAACCTAATTAAATTATTACATCAAAGCAAAAGTGATAAAGAATTCATAAAATTGGATGAAAAATTAAAAATCAGCAACCACGGTTAGTGAATTGGAAAGGATAATTTTCTGACGCGATAGTACTGGCTTTTTTTAGTTTTACTCGCCACAATCAAATCAATGCAGAGATTTCGGATTTTCACTTATTTTCAGCCTTATAAAATTATTTCAAATGCCAAAATTTTAAAACTAAGTCATCAGATAGAAATTATCTTAAAAATCTCTTTTATTAAAAAAAAAAAGGAATTTTTCCGATAGAATATCGAAATATTGCACAGAAATATGACGTAGTTTTACTTATTCTGGAATAATACATAACTGAATAAATAACATTAATTTAATTAATTAATCTTTAAAATGCAAATATTTAAGGCAAAAAATTTAAATTTTAATATTTATTATAAAGTGACTGGTACAAATTGCATAATATGAAAGTAAAACTGGCTGAGAAATTTACTTATCAATTTAGCTAACTATTACAACAGCATTTCCATAAGTTTAACTCTAAAACCGTCAATATAGAATTTATTTAGGTAATAGCTATTTCCAATACTCATTTTGTAATAGGATATAAAGAGATATTATTAAAAGAGGAAAATATTGCCATTAAAATCATAATTTTACCTCTTCTTTACTCAAATAACTCCCACCATCTTTAATACGAATACCACATCGAAGATAATTAAATTTATGTCCATACAATTCCATAAATTCGATTAATAACACTCCTAGATTTGCATTGGCTCGGAAAGCATCTTGACGAGGATGCAACTGTAAAAAATAGTTTCAGGTGACTATAAAAAATATTTTTTATCAACTTATTTCAGCTTTAATTTTACATCATTATTAAAAACAAAAATTCAACTCAATTACTGTATTAATCGTAATGGAATATTAATTTCGCAAAGTTCTAGCAATTTCAATAAACATTTATAGTATCTACCTGCAAGAAGGAAATAGTCATGAGAATAAGACTATAACTAGAAATGCCACCAGTGAACACTTCATTCAGATCCCTTTGCAACAGGAATTGTTTTAAAACTAGGACTAATTTGGCTAGCACAGGAAATCTCTTTTTGAAATCCTTGATTAACTGTGCACTTTGAACACCAGAGGACATATTAAAACTAATGTCTACTTTAACATCAGATTCCTTATCTCGTAATTTGATAATTGGAACCTGAAAAAGAAGGATTTTTAACTTGAATGTTTTTATTTGACATGGATAAAATAGAAATGATAATAACTAATGCTTAATTAAAGTTAAATAAAAACATATATATACATAAGCTATATTTTATTTATTTTAATTCTAACAATTTGAAGATTCATTTACTTGAAAACATTTCAAGTGAATCACAATAAAAGATATTTCACATGCTTCAAATATGATGACTGAATAATTTTATTTTTGATTATAAAAAAATATATTATAAGTAAATAAAATCATAAATAATTAGCTATTAATGAAGTTAACTTTTCGTTCGCAATTTTATTGCATATTGAAACTGATAAAATTTTAGTACACCATCCAGCATTTTTCTAAAAATTTGTATTTTTTAAAATAATTTTTATATGAAATTTTTCCTACTTTTGAGATTTTTGATTTACATATTCAATTTTCATAAAGGTATTTCTTGTCTTTACCAAAATAATACTTTAGGTTAAGTCAAATATATAAGAATTCTTAAAAATTTACTTTTTTATGATCACTATTTAAATGTGTAATGTGTTTGCTAGATTAATTTAAGTTGATTTATATATATATAATTCTTATATATATAATATATTATCTATATATATATCTATCTATAATATTCTAATATATTATATATATAAGAATTATATATAATCTCTATTATTTAAGAATTAGACCTTATTTATTTTGCAAAAAATTAAGAGCTACAGTTGTAATTTGTAAATTTAACAATGTAAAATTTGATTTTTTAAAAGGTTACAACTTATTTGTAAAGAAATTTGTTAATTTAATTTTTTAAAATATCGATCAATATATTTTTGATATTTATTTTAATGATCTTCATATTTGTGATATTTAACTTTTTGCTTATATACTTTTTATCAAAAAAAATTACTTTTAAATATTAATATTTATATGACATCAAACTAAAAGTTCACTTTCTTTATTATAAGTAAATTTTTTTTTTTTTAAGTATTTTATTTTTATTTCCCCAAATAGATTCTATAAGAAAATGGTATAATGCATATTTGGCAAGTATTACAAAATCATTTCTTTAAATTTGATACTTACGGAAGCTTTATCTAATACTTTAATTGTATGTTCTTCAGCAATTTCATTTTCTAAAAGCTTTTGCTCCAATTTCCATAATGGAAGACTAGGCCAACAGCCTATTACCACAAGATCTATATCACTATAAAATAATTTTCATATGAATAAAAAAATAATGTACTGTAACTTTTTTAAAATGCATTATTTTTTACATTTTCACTCCTCTGTATATCTAACATACCTAGTTGGTAAATAAAGGCCAGTTCTAAAGCTCCCAAAGACTTCAACTTTAGCCTGTGGCCACAGTTCATGAATTGCATTTTTTATTTTCTGAACTACCTTTAATCGTAATTCATGCTCACATTTTCTGGGACTCATGTAGTTGTAAAATTCAACAATTTCATCATGCAGTCTAAGAAAAAAACCACAATGATTTTAAGATTTATATATAAAGGTTAGGAGTCATAAAATATTAATATGAAATTGATTCTGTTCAGCAACAGATGTTTTTAAAAATTATAATATAGTCAATGAAGTTATTGGCTGCATTTGAATTTTAAAATTATGAAAAATTAAAATTATGTTTGATAGCAGTTATTTTAATTTAAATTGTGCGACGATAATAATAATAGTAATAACAAAATAATAATAATGATGATGATGATGATAATAATAATAATAATAATAATAATAATAATAATAATAATAATAATAATAATAATGTAAAACTTTTGACATTTTATTATACTTAAAATTTATTATATGCAAAAAAGCAGGTAAAATTCATGTTTTAGATTTAATGCATTCATATATAAAAATTACAAAAAAATAATTTTGAAAAATAATGAAACTTCAAAGCAACCTTACATTTATTTATTTAAAATTGTCAAAAAGAAATTTTAGACTAAGCTCTTATAATTAATTACTAGACAGTGTTTTTTAAAAAAAATTTTTTTATTACCCTAATATTCCAGGTAAATAAGTTTTTCCAGGGGTTCTCCAGGGTGTTCCACCATGCCGTCCTATGAGAGCATCTTGATTTACATTCATTCCGTATGTGCTCGCTAGGTTTTCTCTAAATCGTTTGATTCCATTTCCTCCATTAACTCCATTATTTTTTAAAGTTCGATTCCCATTATCTTCACTTTCCAATGGAATGAAATCCATGCTTTTTGAACTCTGATCAGATTTATCCATGTCTGAAGGTAATGGAGTTGGTTTTAATGATTCCCAAATCCTAAGCCACAATTCCTTTGCTGGACCTTCGTGTTCTGGTTGAAACCAACCAATCGCCGGATCCATCTACAATGATCAGGAATATAATTCCGAAACATTTATTCTAGGCATGGTCACACATAAATAATAAATTATTGTTAAATATCAGTAGGAAAACCATGCACAACCACTCTCCAAGGAGACACTTCCTTGGGATATTTGTCGCCAAATTGCAACTTTATCTGATTTTTCAACTGAATTTTACTCAATACATCGGATGTTTAAATATATGGTTTTTCTTTTTATTTACACTTAAGATTACGATCAGATTTCGCTCTTCAAGAAAATATTTGAAAACTAAACATTCATAATAAATTTTATTTGCGACTTCGTGGTCTTAAATTCTTCAGAGATCATGAAATTATTTTGTACATTGAGTAAAACAACATCTAAATTTTCAATTTATTTGTAAAAATTATTTTATAGTTTATATCTTGAAAAAAAAATTTTGTGTTTCTCAGATGTTGCATAGGCAGTTCTTTTTAAATAGTTTGTTAAAAGTAATTTGATATTTTAATTCCGGCAAGATGTTAAATTTTTAATAAATCAAACTTAGAAAAGAAATTTAATGAAGTAAAGCAATGCACGAAAATATAAAAAACAAATTAAAAAATGAAACGGACTGAAATAATGAAAAGTAATTTAAAAGTCAAAGTTCTTTTAACTGTGTGTCAAAACAATATATTGTTTTATTGAATATCCAGCTCTTTTACATATCTCACTTTGCATTCCTAAAAACATTATATCTTTATTCAATGCAGTTTAGTATTGTGATACATTTACTTATATCTTTATGTACAACATGTTGAATTTGTATCTCCTTTTAAAAAGGTTATGCTATTTATGCTAAGTACTTACAAAGGATATATAATTGTAGATAGTCAAGCAATAAAAGAATAAGAGCAAATAATAACTCTTAAAATAATTGTATTACATCAAAGCATAAAAGTACTCAAAATATACATCAATTCTTTAAATACTTACATAGATTTTTATTAACAATTATTATCAATATATATATGTCATCTGAATTGTCTGAAAAGTAAATATCATTATAAATTTTTCTATAATCCATCTGGCATTTTATATATTAATTGTACTTTACAAACAATAATTGCATTTAGTTATTATCAGATTCATTAATGCCATTTAATTCCATTAAACGGCCATTTAATGGAATTGAGAAAATGCCATTTCTGGCTTTTTTTACATGCCAAGCTTTTTATACATATGAACCATTATATGAGTTTCTTTCTTAAATTGGGAATTGGCTACAATGAAATTTTTTATTGTACAAAATATTGAAGATATAAATAAGATAATATGATGATATTAATGATACAGTTTGATAAAAAATTTATTGTTTTATCAGTTTAAAAATTTTATAGCAAATATAGTAATATCATATTTCAGAGTAGTACAGTCAAGCTTGGTAAATTTCATTTTTAAAAATATTGAGATAATATATCCATTGCCATATTAAAATATAATAATTTAATATTAAAAATGCAGTATATTTCAATTGCTAATGTTTTTATAACTGATATTGAAAAGTTTATTTTATATTATAAAAAATTAATTAATATTAAAACATTATGTACATTTTATCTATATAAAATAAAAACAACAAATTTGGCAATATTGATGAGATTTCAATTAAATTAATTTATTAAATAAATTTTGTTGTTCTGAAATCTAATAACAAGTTAATAACGCTTAATATATAAGAAATTTGTTTTGAAAAAATAAAATTTTCTTTATAGATAAAAGTTATACTGTTTGACATAATTTAGAAATTTTATTTTCTGTTTAAACAATTTTAAATATATTTGAATTTTTATTAGCCCTTTTATTAAATTCATAACTTAGCAATTTTTGGGTAAATGTAAGCTAAATATTTAACACATAAACGTTTAAGAATTTAGAAAGCTAGCAAACAGAATTTGAATAAAACCATCTACAGTTAAATTATATTATTGTAGGCATTTGGCACCTTTAATCTATAAAACAAAATGAATGATAGTATTTTGCCTGAGAATATATAGGATATTATTATTTAATGCAGGTCGGTCATATTTGATAGTTTAGAATATAAAAACGATTTCCTTTGCTACACTTGGTCTAAATTGGTTTGGCAATGAGGAACACTGATTATCTTCTTTTGGCACTTTCACTTTTCATAAACTTATAATTTGCCATCGGGGCAGCAATTCTGCAACGCGGACCGATGAATGACGAGACATGTTGTAGACCAACGTCTCGCCACCGGCCAATATCGCACCCCATGCACCAAAACTACCATAATCTATGATGGAATGATTGCACGATGACATTGTTGCTAAGTCTTGACCGGGACCTGTAACGCCAACTTTGCTGGCTATGAAAACGTCCTCCTCTTCGCTCCCCAAATGAAGCTTACACCATATGGGATCGTCACTCACCACTATAAAGACTGTATTCTGATATTTTGACCGAAAGTAGTTCATCGCTTGTGAGAAGAACACTTCGTCCGCAACAGAAGCCCGTCTGGTTTTCCACAGGTAATAAATATAATCCGTTCTTCGGACGTGGACTCCCACAAACGTAACATTCATGCGATTGTTTGCTGCTTCCTGAAGTATTTTGTCGGCGTTATCCAACAATTTTTTTTTGAATTTAAATTCATGGCGAATGTCGTTAACCCAAGTCAGCACGACTTCAGGCAGCACAACGAAGCGCGGCAAAATAATGGACTGATTTACTCTGCCCCATTGTTCTGGAGACGAAACCGCATCGTTCCAGTGAACGGGGCAGTGGGCTATGTAGCTCATTTCGGGAACGCTGAGATCTGCAAAAACCTCGTCCAGGACTCTTCGCAGGCATCGTGGTACATAAGGCTCCAACCCAGTTCTCCTTGCTACTGCCCATACGGACGCGTATTCCCACATTTGATTCCCCAGCCTTCCGCCTTGCGCAACCGTGACGATTCCATCCCTTGGACAGTGTCTTTTCCATCGGACTTTCAGGGGTCCAAGATTAGATGAACACAGACTTTGTTCGTATTCTCCCAGCATTTTCCTGGGGCCATTTCTGCTCGGTACGACCTCATACAAAGGCAAGATAGTTACGTGAACAATAATTATTATCAGGATTGCTAATATAATCGCAATACCTAAAAGGTTTTGACCAGGTCTTGAAGACATTGCCGATTTTCGGCCATGGCATGCGTGATATTTATATGACCGTGGATCGCGTCCTCCGGGACTCGCAAGCCCCGATCTTGCTGAATTGATCGGATCTCCACCAGCTATCCAAGTAAGCACTTTGCCGATATATCACGTGTTACATGTCACGATAAACATCGCGATCACTAAAACGAAACCATCGCTTTTAACTTGACACCATTTTCATTTGAATTATTGATTTGCCTGGGCTTGGTGTTCTCGCTCAAGATTGTATTGCCATCTTACAGACATTTTAGGAATATAATGACACATTTTCAAACAGAGGGAACTCTAGGTCAATTTTTCACATCGACACCAAGAAAAACCTTATTATTTAGGTGAAATTTATTTATTATCCTTTTAAAAAGAATGTTAAAAATAAGCTTCTGATTTTAAAAAAAATTTTTTGATTGTAATTATGTAACACATTGAGATTGATGCTGTGGAGGCCGCAGAGATTGAATGGCAACTGTAAGCTTGATATATAAATAATTCCTTTATGGGAAAAAGTGAAAACTAATTTTTTGTCAAAATAAATTTCTTAAAAAAATCCTACATTTAACATCATTTTTTTTTCCTTTCAAAATAATATGACATGGGAAAAATGAATTTTATTGAATAGCGCTGAACGTAAGTTCAGCCGATATTTATTTCTGATGTTAAATTTTTTTTTAAATAAATAATTTGATATTTTATCCAATTAAAGGTAATAATGCTCTAAGCAGAAGAGAAATTTTCACCTGAAAAATTTACACGACCCATATTCGAAATGCACAAAAAAAAATACAACATGGATGTTCCTTTAAAACTTTGCAAGCATATTGGAAATCGAATTCTGATTTAAATCAATAAATCTTATGAGTTTTTCTCATTGGGGGGGGGTTCGCACGTAAAATTTTGGCGCGTTAAAAAAATGGATTTTCTGACTCTAATAATAAAAGGAATATGAACATTCTCATGTTGTTTGCCTTGTAATCAAAGCACAAATAAGGTTCACATCAATAACAAAGGGGAAATTTCAGGAATTATGAGCGAAATTTATCTTCGTTAACTATTTATTCGCTTTTAATTCACTCATCTTTTCAACGTCAAATAATCCGATTTCTGCTCATTTACTGCTTTTAATGTTTTACCATCGTATAATTTGGGAACAGTTTAAAAATTTTAAAAAAAGATTTTATTAATCTCTCTTTTCAAAGTAAGATTCAATAAATTTTTGACTTCTGATATAATGACGTCAGGACATTTAAAATTTTATTGTGTTTATTTGTTGTATAAATTAAATGAAAGCTAAATCACATCAGAAAATTTGAAAAGACTTTTATTTCGTAATTAAGTTTTTAAACATTTTTTGAATATTGCTTTGTTTACAATCTTTAGATTAGGAGCATTTATATATGATGAATATCTAAATTCTGAATATTTATTATTTATCTACATAAATGTATGTAATTCATATTAATATATACCACTCAAGAACAGTACATTAGTCTGAAAATTTCAAATTGTCTTTCGGTAAGATGGATGGAAAAAAATCATGGAAAAATGAACAAAAATATTTTTGTCAAAAACAATTTATATGTATTAATGTATTATTCAAACAAAAACATTTATAATTTACATCTGTATTTTTTTTTTTACGATTTTCTTTTTTTTTTATTAGAAAGACGAACTCTTTACTTTATGAAATACATGTAAAAAATCCTAAGAAATTATTTTCCAGTTTATGATAACAGTTCATCTTACACTATATTATATAATTTTTTTTAATTGTTAGTAATTTAAATTGAAGTGCGGTTGTAACAATTTATTAAAATCAGATTTATTAAGACAATAGTAAAAATCATTTTTAAATGTTTCTCAGATATTTCAAATTGAGTATTACTTATTGAAAGAAAAAAAACATTTATTTAGTTAATTCTAGGCAAGAAATTAGTTTTTGTAATAAATACGTTTTCAAAAAAATATAATTTTTATGTTTCAAGTTAAAACTTTTCGGAGTTTCTCTGCGTATTTTAATTCTTTTTTTTAAAAAATCGAGTCCAAGACTTATGAAACACTAAGTGTCACGGATAAGAAGCACTAAAATGTATGTCTGATTAAAGGTGCAGTGTTTTCGCTTGATTTTTAAACAGCAAAAGATGTCTACAGTTGCTACAAATACATATTTTTTATTTTTTTGCAAAAGAGATTTGAAAAAAAATTTATGCAAAATACGAACTTTAACATTCTGCGGAACACCAATATCTAAACACTAAAAATTTATTTTTTAAGATTGCAATCAATTTTATTGAGCCTTTTATATTATATAAACGAATGGGTTTATCTTCCTTTCGATTTATTTCGTTTCATGTACTTTTTTTTTAGCGGTCAAGAAAATTTTTTCAAAAACAACTTATGAATGTTGTAGAGATTGGGAAATGGGTTATGAAATGAAGTAAAATATTTATATGAAAAAAAAAATGATGGTTGGATATTTACATTATATATAAATTATATTATTGTAAGTATTAATTAGATTTCCGTAGCTGCTGCGTCAAACTTTTTTTAGATGATCAATTCTCAGTAATATATGACATTGGTTATCGACAACACTACTGTAAGGAATTATTCATTCACGATATAAAAGGTATCTTGTAAACTGATACATTGATTGTATTTCCATTCAATCGATACCAATTTTTTTTAAAAAAGAGACATATTTTTTGCGATTAATCAAGGTTAAATAAATTTCAGATATAATGCAAGAAGTTTTATTTCTTAAAAATAAAAATTAATTTTTTTTTAAGAAGTAGACTATTGTAAACCGATTTATTATTTACTTTATTAATTAACTAGCTATTCACTCAGTGAGTTCAATCGTCTTTCATTCTTCGACAATAATTTGGTACTAATTGACTTTTCTGAAAACTTTTCTTGAAGCAACTTTTATAAAAAGGAAGTTCATCTGTGGAAAAAACGTTCATTTGCCATTAATGTTTATTGCTTTTGCTTATAGTAAAGTTCATGCTCATTTTCTTCTCAGGTTTAGGTTTAAATGTTATTCAATTCGACTGCCAAATTTTTATGTTGCTCTTCTTGAAAAATGCAAAGATTTCTCCGATTTCCTTCCTTAGAGTGATGATGGATTTTTCTAGATTATTACTGATTTAACATTGAAAGTATATAAATTTGATTATCCAGTTTGAAATATATTATGAAATAAAAAATTATTGTCTGTTAAATTGTGTTCTTTTTTACATTATATGTGTTCTCAAAAGAATTTATTTCCTTTCACTTCAGTATGATTTGCCTTAAAAGAAGGAAGGAAAATGAATGTTAATAGTAATCACCAAATTTTGTTGTTAAAAAAATACAATGTGTTATAAAGATTCATTTTCAATTTCTCAAGTTAATTTTTTTTATTTATTTATTTTTCTTATAAAAGTTTACTAAATTTCTTAAAACTCTAATTTTTGATTATTATAAAAAGGATTAGTGAATAATAAAAATAAAACCATCACCTTTTTTTCCGTTTATTAATTTATAATAGGGAAATAAAACTATTTTCCTGTTTTTACCAGTTGAAATAACCTTTTGAACAAGCCTTCGCGCTACTGCACCATTTTGTTTCCAGCAAAGGTGGGCAAACTTTTCCTCCTCTTCTGGCATATTTTAAAACCTTTCTTCGGCGCTGCATCTCACCAATGCCGCAGGATTTGCTGCAAGCTCCCCAATCTCCCCATTCACTTACTCTGCAGTTTCTTGGGGTTTCTGAAAATCGTAGTAAAATCATTTTCAGATTAAGCTAATTTATTCGGAACATATTTTTTGCCGCATTTTGTTTTTTTAAGAGTTTATTGTGGTATTCAGGTTGTCGTTATTATTTACATGAAACTGGTAAAGCATTTGGATCATAAATCAGTGGCAAAGGTTAGCAATCACTGGGTAGTTTATGGTAAATCTGATATTTCTGACTTGTGTATTTTACTCAGCTAGAAATTATTTTTTTGAAAATGTAAAAAACATGGGAAAACCTACTCATTTTCCTCATATTCTTGATTTTTTTGTGCTTGTGTTCCTCTTTTTTATACATTTGTACAATATTATTGTAAATAGCCGTTCTGTCTCCTTTTTCTACGATTTCCTTCGTGCTTTGAGAGGTTTCAGCAGTCGGTGATGCCATATCTAGTGATTCTGTTGTTCTGAAGAATCTAGCTTCCTCTTCCTTTCGCTCTTCTTCTATTTGCTGCTCGATGTCGCTGTTCCTCACGCTTTCAGGAACTTGATTTCCAGACAAACGATCTATTTTCATCACCTCGAAATGATCTTTATCTTGTGAATGATGGAAAACCTCACTTAATTCATATTCCTTCATCTGGAATAGGAAAAATTCATAAGTTGAAAGATGAAAGAATCTCTGAAGATGAAAATATGCGACTTAGAGAAAAGAAATATTTTTTAAAAGAGATTTCTCATTAGTGGTGGAAATCAAACCTTCACCATATTTCCCTGCTAAGAAGAATTTTGCAGTAATTTACCTTGTGCATATGGGTATGCATTGGGATAAAAATTGGAGGTGGTTTAATAAATGTAACAAGTCTGATTTTTTTTTTTTTTTTTTTTTACTGGACATTTCGCTGGAATATAAAATTTTCAAAGAAGGAAAACAAGCTTTCCTTTTTTAATATGGTTGATCTGTGTTTCGAATGGTATCGTCACGATTTTTCATTCTATTCAGATTTTCCTGAAAATCGAAAACTTCATACTAAATTTAAGGAAGAAATCTTATTTGAAAAAAAATAATTCGAAACTTTAAAGTTCATATTATAAGACAATATTTATGTGCAGTGATTGGTGGAAAAAAGCAGTCAATTTCAGCTTCAGATACAAAATGCAATTTTGTCAACCAGAAAGCAAAATTACGAATTTAAGTTGATCAATTAATTAATTAATATTTATATAATATTGGGAAATCCGTTACGGGTTTCCGAACTGTGAAAATGACTTGTTCATATTTTGTTTCCTTTAAAAGTTTTAATCCTCTTTAAGTAGCTGTCTGCTATCATGGACAAAACATTTGGATGAAGAAAATATCTACAGCTAGACAAATATTTGAATATCAGAAATTATTGCTCTTAAAAAGTAGATTGAGTTTCATTTTTATTAAAATACTTTAAATTTATAAGTTCTGTGAATTTGTTGTTAAAATAATAGATTAACCTAGCCTGAAATTTACCTGGTTCAGTTAATTGTTTTACTTTGGGCAATTAATATTTTAATCGTTGGGATTAAGTACTGAAACATTTAGGTGCATGAATATATTTTTTATCCCTTAATTATAAAATATAATATAATAATTAATAATATAATAAATAAAAAATATAATAATAATTAATAATAAAAATGAATAATAATTATAGAATATTTTAATTCCCCTTAATTATAAAATATTTATTTTTATTTAATTTACATTCAAATAAAAAATTTTGCTTTATAAAGAACCTATATAAATTTTTCAATTCAAATAAAATAAGTAACCGTAAAGAATAATAGCCGATTTTATTGTTAAAACATAAAAAATTGAAAATTATATAGTTTACTATATTTCTCAGGCTTTAAGAATATCTTAGCAAAAATAATTTGAAACTCAATAATGCAGTTGCTGGTAAGCCATTAATCCTTTATTTACTAAAATTGAGGGTGCTGTCAATATTTTCTTCTCCTGAAATCGATTTTATATACGAATGCAATTATAATTGTTCCAACAAAAGATAATGAATGAATAACTGCCAAAAATACTAAAATGTAAAGGGAAGCAAATATCCGAAAACCCATTTTCGAGATATTTTAAAAATAAACTAAAGCAGGATGTAAGCGTAACTTAGCTAGTTACAATTGCAGAAAGCATATTTTAGCATAATTTATTCATATAAAAATGAGAACGTTTTACTATCGGAGTGATTTAAATCCATTTACGATCTGAGAAGAATTTTTTTAAATCCATATACGAACTATTTATTTTACAATTTTTCTGTCAATAAGAGAATTAAGAAAAATAATTTTTTAACACAATAAACTAATTTTAAAAGTAAAAATCTATGACTGAATTATTTAATCGTAAGTAATTAGAATATTATATTGAAAAATGTCTATTGTGAATTGGAGGGAAAAAATTCTATAAATATAAGAAAACAATTTCTAAAAAAAAATTAGAAATTTTTCAAATAGAAGCTTGGAAGAACTAATTTTTAGATTAATTAATTTTTGTTTATTTATTTTTTTTTAATGTTGACGTTCGTTGCTATGAAATTTTTTGAAAGTGCCTGCCGAATATTCTCAAAAGGAGACAAATGGCCCCCAAACTGAGCGATTTTTCCCAATCTCGATATTTGCTTTGTCTGCATTTCAGATCGAGCATTTCGCAAATTTTCAGTGATGCACTTTAGGGATGGAAATATTCAAAAATTATTACCGCTCAGAATGTAGAATTAAATTTCTGAGATAAAAATACCCAGGGGCTATGGATAACACTATAAACCAGACACATATTTAAGTTACCTTCTACGATGGAACTATCAAACAACGTGCTGGAAAAATCATTTCCAGCACGAACAGCTAGGATGAAATTCAATTTTCGCTTTCATGAATTTTTTTTACCCTTGAGTAACATAGTAAATAAGTTTTGAGGCACAAAGTGGAGAAGATTCCTCCAGTTTTAGTCTTAAAAATTATTCGCAGACTTGGGTGAAAAAGCATCTCTTTTACAGGAACCTAAGCGTCCGACGGGTAACGGACGATGGTTGCAGAACGATTGTGATGCATTTTACAGCAATGATACGATGGCGGGTAATGTAATGTATTGACCTACCTTAATGAATTGAAAGGTTCCGATTGGAGGTAGCTTTTTTATGTACGGATAATAGAAAGAACCGGCAGGGTGAGAGGGGTATCTGGATGTGATTTTGTAGACGACTCCCGGAGGGTCCGTGGGCCAGTTCGGGGCCGTGAACGTAAATCCGTTGTCGGTGCCCGCGTCCAGGGGATCGGCTTCGACTGTGACGCTGTCCAGCCAGTTGCCGTCGACGCAGAGTTCGAAACCGTCAATCCCGATGAACCAGTCCGGAGACGGGACGATTCGAGACATTATCGACACTTGCGAGTGGTTTCCGTCGACGAAAAATTCTGCCTCGGATCGCCCGGAACCCGTAGGTATTGGGGAAGCTGTGAATTCGTCCAGTACCCCGTTCTCGCCTTGGCTTTGTTCTTCGAGAATGTCGGTTCTGCCCGTTTCGGCAAAGGCCTTCACCCCAGCAGACGACTTTTTCCCCAATCTGAACAACTCGAAAGACGAATCGTGCGATCGACCTGCGAAGTAAAGAAAGTAGCCGTTCAAAATCAACGTAGCCGAATTAATAATTAATATTAATAACATTCATATATATATATATATGAATAAAAATGAAAAATATAGTATTTTCCTCATGCGCTGAAATTCTTTGTCATCTCGTATTCATCCATTTTAAAGTTATTTTTTTTCCCATTTTGTGACGGTTACAGGGGTTTTTGTTTTCGAAAGTTGATCCCATTCTGTAAAAGTTTGAGAAAACTTAGGATTAAAACCTAACCAGAAATACAATTAATATACATGTTTGAAAATCAAAGATGTTGTCAAAATATGAAAAGGTTTCGACTTCACGGAAGAGGAAGCAGAAATAAATCAATCAAAGAACTCAAATAGAAAACATTGAAAGCGAACAAGAATATTGCATAAAATTTTCCAGAGAACGGTCTAATGGAACGATTTTCCAGGGCCTGTCTCGCGAGACATTAAAGGAAAAGCTTTTTGGAAATGGGAAACGAATCTGCTCCGTTCGCTTTATCAGTTCGGATTCAATATTAACCGGATGCTTTTCGACTTGAAGATCACCACTGTCGGAGATCAAGCGATCTGGACACAAAGATCAGGTTGCCCGTTTGGCAATTCCAGTCTCCAGAGAAAGAGAAGAGAAAAATTTGGATTTCTGACGGATAACTTTTGCTCGAGATCGTAATGTGGAGTCTCCATTGTGCCTTCTGGTTAGGCGAAAGGCATGGAAGAAATCTTGCTTTAAATTTACGAAACTATTAACAACTGAATTCTATGGAATTGCAACCTTTTAGACCCATTCAAAATATATTGCTGTTTTAATCTTCTTACTCGGTCCCTGTCGAATATCATTAAAGGCAATCTGTCCCTCATATTAAAGGCAATTAGTCAAATTAGTAGAAACTGTATTGGTCCTTTTATATAACATCTAAGCATAGACCTTTCCCAACCTTTGTTTTATGAAATATTTGCCAGAAAAATGTGCGACATTAAAAACTTACTCATAAATTTAAAAAAATCTTAACACGTTTTTATACAAATCCAAAACCGTAAAATATGTTGTTAGTGAATAATTAAAACATAACATTTTGTGATGTAATTAATGATTACTTGTCTCGCTCTTTTGTTAATCCTTTACAAACTGATAAAGATACTTGTCTCTGTGTATAAGTTGACATGCATTATATTTAACAAACTACTTGTATTCGTATTTCAATACATATTGAAGGCAGAAACTTTACCGTTAGAAACTAAATTTGTAATTTATTCGAGAGAAATCTAAAGTACAAGGAAAGTGCACAAAGAGGGAATGGCCACGCGAACGTGTTTTGATGTGGACGGTGACATTTTCAACAATTAAAGTGTATACAACAACTGTACGTGTTTTAATGGAAAGTAGATAAACAACAAAAGCAGAAGAATCATTAAGTTAAATTCATACAGAAGGAAATTTGACTCCTTTTCTCTTTTATCTTCTTTAACCATTCAAGTACTTTTTCTTTTTTAAATATTCTTATCATGTTTTTTGCTTCATTTTGTCGCATTCGGATCTCCCTTAATCACGCATTGAACTTGCAGACTGTTCGGGTGTACAGGAAACACTACAAATCCAAATTTTTGAAATTCAACGTATGATTTCAAGAGGTAAGAGGAACATTCTTAAGGGACGATGCTGTGAAAGTTCTCCGACAACTCTTCACTTGCCCGGAAATATTACTAAATATCTGATGATCGCGATTAGAACAAATGGAAGTTTAACAGGCGATTATCATAGGACGATCGATCAAATGTTATTTCT
Source organism: Ricinus marginatus (assembly GCA_028565995.1). Classification (NCBI taxonomy): domain Eukaryota; kingdom Metazoa; phylum Arthropoda; class Insecta; order Psocodea; family Ricinidae; genus Ricinus; species Ricinus marginatus. Next base: position 24,599 of record JAOWBB010001583.1, on the reverse strand, counting down.
GCGACAATAAAAAAGTTCCTTCGACAGTATTTGCATCATATAGGGAAAATAAGTTCACCTAATGCAGCGAAATTTGATATTTGCATTTACAAAAACCATGCTGATAGCTGCGGAAAAACGAGATGAGGTTCATCAAATTTCGGATTTTAAGCGCACCGTGTCGGAGACAGCAGAAGGAAAAGCTGCACTTGGAGAACGGCATTTAAACAATAGAAAATTTGAAAAATTGAATGTTTCGAACGACATTCCAAATATATTAATCATTTTTAGGGATGATTGTGGTATTCTTGTGACTAACATGAGCTCCCGAAAGGTCAACGCTAATATCTCCGACTTTTACGGCACTTCAAAAAAAGTTTGACGTTATTGCTCCTCGAATGTTACACGATTCTCCTTCATTCAAAATAAAATCAACATCCCATTGGGATGGTGAAAAAACAATAGGTCGCAAAAGAGCTTGAGAAACTGCAAGCTTTTAAAGCCACGTAGTTTTGTTGTATTTATGCGCGGATCTAAACAACAGGTTACCTTTTTAACATAAGAAAATGAATCTAATTGTGCTTGAAAAAAAAAAAAATAATAACACCGGATGATAATGTAAAGTTGGAGTATCGAGTTATCAAAACTTTTGGTCTTTTAATGGAAAGTTTTTCAGCCGAGTATAAGATCCTCTGATTAAGAAAAAAAAAAAAAAAAAGGATTGTTCATCGACGTAAAAAGGAGAAGGGAAAAGGTTTACTGTCGGAAATTGAGTTTGTTTTTAAAAAAATAACTTTTATTGAATGTACCTAATAGCGGAAAGGATTGAATATTTGGGAAATGAATGGAAAAGTCTTTTCATATTTTTTTTTTTTTTGCCCCAATGCGATTAATTTTCTTAAGGAAGTGTCAGGCTGAATGAGAGGGAGCAAAGGTGTCTGATAAAGTTTCGATTAAAATTATAAGAAAACCAATAAATAAAATATTTTAAATTCAGAAAACCTTTCCGTAACGTGCCGGGGAAAATGTCCAGCAGAGCTTTCGAAGCCACTCGCAATTAAATTAAGCCCTGAAAGTGTTTTTCCCATTTCTCACTGGCGAAGCTGTCTTGATTTTTGAATAAAAAATCAGAATGTTTGTGTCAGCAATTTTTTTTTTTTTATTGGTATCCATCTATACAGTGCCATCATTTTTTTTTTTTCTGAAAACATCTGAAGAGCAACGAAAATAACTGCATCTGAGCTGTCTATCTTAAGGTTGTTTAATGTGCGAGGCTCAGCTAGCGAGGAAAAGCCCCCGATGTCGCTGACAGTAAAAGTTCCAGCGCCGGTTCTTTATTTCCGCGCTGCGATTAAATTATCGTCAGCACATGTCGGAAGGATTCTGGAGTTTCGTTCCGGGGGACTGTTGGCTTCGCGCGATTCGACTCTTTTTCGAATTGTTTTTCGCGGGAGCTGTGCCGTTGATTCGAAGCTCGGAAACCGTAAAAATATAACAGAAAAAAGAAAAAAAAAAAACAAAAAAAGCCATGGCTTCCCTTAGAACTCTGTAAATATTGATGGCGGTAACTTTTCAAGAGTTGGAAGACTAATTAACGCTTTCCCAACCGGGAAAATTTTCTCCAAAAGTGGCGACGTAATTTAAGGCCATTGCTCCAGCGGTTAAAGACTCGGAGATTGGATTCGAGGCCGGGAAACGACCAAGAAGTTTTGACATTTTTATAAATTTTTATCTGCGACAGTTCCATCGGGCAAAAAAAAAAAAAATTGCCTGCAACCCCTCAAGCAGCCCCATTTGGTTTCCGGCTTTCGTCAACGGCAAGCGGAACTTTTAAATTACACCCTTGGATTTTGTCGCATGCTTTTCTCCGCGTCGAAAGAAATGGATTTCATCTCATGCGGGGGCGGTGAGCGATGGGACATATTTGAAAATGCAAATCGCAAAAGGTTTTTGGGGTGGGGGGTGGGGGAAGCTGACAATTTTCTGCAAAATTGCGAATTGGCGATTTAAAGCGCGAAAATTTTCGCGAAAAACAAGAAAAAAAGAAAAAAAAAAATTTCGAGATGGGAAAAGCATCCCTTCGGATGCCCCGAATGAACAACGAAGGAAATCCAACAGATTTTTTCTTTTATTACAGCTTAAAAACACTGAACGTTTTTTTAATATCCACAGCAATTTTTTTTTTGTGCGGAATTATGTGACGGGATGGAAATTATGGCCATGAAAAATAGATTTTCCGAAGTTCGATATCATCGAAATTTTCAAACTTTATTACCAAAACTGTTTAAGTTAGAAGTTGAATTTTTTTTAACGAAAGCTACGTGAGAAGTTGAAAACGAAAGGGGTAAACAGTTTCCCTCGTGTCACACCACTTTTTTGTTTGTGGCACCTAAAAATGCGATTTCGGAATATGATTTGAAAATGGTTTATGAAAAATACGTTGAACATGAAAAAGGGAAAACTTATTTCACAACGGTGCAGATATAGTTTGGTCCGAATTAGTTAATTTAACGGTGCGATGCGTTTATGCTTCATATAAATGCATGAAACTGATACATTTGGTGCTGATTCGCGCATAGACAGGTACGGTGTGGGACGAAAGGGATGTGGGAAAAGTGAAATTTTTGAGCTTTAACGGATATTAGCTTAAATCCGCCGTGGTTGAGCCATATGTCTCCACAATATCAAGAAGTTTGAGAAGTAATTGAAGTTTTAGAGTGGGAAAGGAGTCCATTTACATAGCTTTGATGAAAGTCGTCTGAGCGAGATGTATTAAGGAATTAGGTGCTTAAAAGACCTTTATCAGATTACGTTGCTAATATAGTTTTCCAAGATGCATCTATCAAAGGGAAAATTTGATTTACAATATTAAATGCAAAATGATTTTTAAAAACATTAAGGCGTGGACTCGAATAAAGGATTTTTCTTTTTCAATCGGTTTATGATAAAATACGAATTTCTCGATTCCTTTTATGTCACATTTTGATATCGGTTGTCGACGTTTATGTGTGCAGCGAATAATGCGGCGAAATTTTTATCGCTGCGGAAGAAGGGGACACTGGCTTTTTGATGGATTATTCCGGGGAGAAGCGAAAAATAATTCTGTTAACCCCGAGTAATTGGTTTAGCATTTCCGCATGGAGCAACGAAGCTCAAGGGGTGGAAAATGCGATTTCTTTTTCGGAGAGCATTTCGAGTGCTGCTTCCCGTTTTATTTCGGCACTTCCGACGTAGGCTCCGCTCTCCTTGGCCGAATTAGACCGTCATAAATTGAAAACTGTCGAAAGACCGAGGGGTAAGTTGACCTTTTTCCGGCAGGGGTTCGTTCTGCGAATCTTTTGCGTCATATCCGGGCGGGCGGGGTCGACGCTTCGACGTCACTTCTGCCGCTTGGAGCGCGGCAAAAACTTCAGGGTTGATAAAAGGAGCCCCGGAATGAGCGGGAAAATAATTTGTATGCTCGTTATTGCTTTAACAAAGGAAGGTCCAAGGGAGAGAAGTCCTCTGGAGAGGACTATTCCGTGCACGTTGCCTCTTTATTGCAGCGTTTGCCGTAATAATTCGTAAAAATGTTATTTTGAACGTGATTTTCGTAAATCCATTTCGCCTCGTGTAATGACCGCCATTTTTCAAACCATTTTCGATGAGCGAAAGAGAGGAGGCAAAAGACCCGATTTTTGCCCGGCCGTAAATAACCATCGTCAGTTATCCAACATTTACCTGTCTTTATGCGGCCCATTGAGATCTGAAACTGGAAAATAGTCTAAACCGTTAAATCAATATGTCGTGTTCATCGTCCTGCGCACATATTTACACAAAACCGATGTCATCTTCCACTACACTTTAATATCTAGCATTTGGCAAGCAAATAACATATTTTTTTGTGGAAAGCTTTCTTTGGAATAATTTTTCTTTTTTCCCCGAATGAATTTGGGCCCGAATATGGGTTGGAAAATTCCACTTTTTTTTTTTTTCCCGGGGCGACCTTCTTTTCCAGCACTGCAAAGTATAAGATTAAAGTGAGCAATCGCGTAATCGACGCTGCATCTGACAGCAGGAAATAAAGTGAAAATTTTAAAAGCTGAATTAGAATCTTGCCATAAATTCGAATACTTTGCAAAAGCAACGTGTCTTGCATTCAATGTTTACAGAATCGGAAAGTTGGATTCGCATCGCCTGTTTCCCTTGTACGCCCGTTCGTGATAAATGAACGATGCAGCGCCATGCAACCTGATCCCGATGCGGGCTGTAGCTGCAGCATTCAAGGATATCGTTTTCGCGTCTGATCCGATTTCCATAATAAAGACTGGCTTTACAACGTGATTCTGCATCATCCATCTTCCTCAAACGAATATTATTAACCTTTTGATAATGAACAGGATTTTTATTTGAGCATGATAAATGGGTCGATCGCCGGTTACTTCAGATTTCGAAAACATCCGCACATATACGGCTCGAAACCCGTGCCTTTTTCACATGACACGCAAAATACGCTTCGCACGATCTGCGAGCGAGTACTTAAGAGGCGGATTTATCTGCCGCTGCAAACGGATAAATAATAATAAATATGAGTCGAGCGGAGCGCGAGGTTTCCGCCATCCAGGTATTTTGCTCGCAATTCCCCGGTGTTGCTCTCAGACGGTGTACAGAAAAAAAGTAAGCTGAAAAAGGCGAAATTTATTTTTTCATGCTTTGAATTTCCCGTCTGGGAAATGAAAAGGTCGAGGTTTCATTCGAAAATAAATTATTTTCCATCAATTACTTGTATACTGGAGATTCGTTATCTCGGCGTTGCTGGTTTGCGGAGATTGCCCTAACGCTGCGTCTCCCAATGGAGGACGCTCCCACCGAAAATATATTGCAATGTTCGGATAAAAGTTTTTGACTACAATTCTCGCAGCGTTTGAACTGCAACGCACACGTAATTGATGGAACGTGGCTTGAAATCGGCATTATTTTAGCATTTTTGAGTTTTCAATCGAAACCTTTGAAATTTTTATGAGGAGATGAATGTGCAACACCCCACGAAGAACACAAGTTATGGGACTGAAAATAAATACAGGTCGTTTCTGAGCAGAAAAATCGGAATATGCGGCACCGGGAGCTTAAAGACGTGAAATACGGGGATCGAAAAAAAAAAAGGGATTTGAATTTTGTAAAGTATAAATAAAAATGCTTTTAAATCAAATCCAACTCACACCTTATAACTTTTCTTAAATGTGTTAATAATTAGAAAGCTACTCTAATTTATAACCATGCATAAGCAGATTATAATAACGTTTAACGATTCCATTAGGGATACATCACATGTATTAAAATTTCCTCTGCTACATTAAATTCCAATGTTTTTTCTTTGTTATTTTATTGACTTATTCCGGACATTCCCTGTGCAAAAGCGTAAATTGATTTTTCGGATAAATTCACGAGAGGAATCTTTTTTTTTTTTTTTTTTTTAAGGTATTGAACCTATAAATTTTGGACCTTTACCGGCCGTAAACGATAAATTTTAACGAAGGATAAAGCGATATGAAATAATTTTATTTGCCTGCGTGAAATTCTGAAAAAATATTTTTTTAACTTTTTAATTATAAACATATTGGGTCAGAGAGTTTAGGAAATTCTTTAAAACCGGAGTTTTCAAAATTCGGTGAGCAAACTCAAGTCTCTTCTAAAGCTGGATTGTAAAGCATTAATTCCCACACTTAAAACGATACTACTTCCATAAAAATATGAAGTTAGTTATTTGATTGCGGCGATTTGCGGTTCCTGAAATTATGAATTTAAAAATTATGTTGTCGCCGGCGTTTCTTCCTTAATGTCTGCTGTCCGATTCCCTTCCCGCAGCGTCAGTCGAATTTTTAATCGTAGGAATATCCAGCAAATGTTTGGTCAGTAGAAAATTTAACGAGATAATGAAATATTTTTATGATAAAATACTTTTAATAACAGTTTTCACAGTGGGTCCCAATAAGCGAATGAAGTGAAAATTACGGTTCCAAGTTCGACGCGTAAGCACGTGAGTTTAATATTTGCGGGTGTATTTCTAAAGTCCGAAGCAGGTTGCGTTCGGCTTAGTTTCATGTCGTCTGCGGCCTGTACCTGAAATGCGTTCGACGTCGCAGGAACTCCCGCAATCTACATCGTTATACAATTCTCTCCGGATATTTTAGGATTCGACGGATCTATAATTCTGTTCTATAAATACTAAATTCTATAAAAATATATATGTAATTCCGTAAAAAATTGAGATGAACGGGATCGTCACTTGAGATCATGTTAAGAAAGTTGAGAATTTCATTCGAGTGGTGGCTAATAAAGTAAAGCGAGGATTTGGTGACGGGCTCATCTCATTTTAATCTCCAAATGGGATTTTTCGGAGTTTCGGAGTCGGGCAACGGGACGAAAACCTGGACGGGAGCTTTAATTAACATTAAAAACTCGCTTAAAAACTAAAATAATTTCATCCGGCTTTTTTAATTTCGATGGAATCGTCTTATTTATCGCCTTTCGCAGACTCATTTGCCGGTTCCTTAAATATTGTCCGACCTGGTGACCCAAAAGGTTTCTTATGCCGAACCTGTTCCCCTCGCCGGAAATGGGAATCGGGAAGTTGCCGTGTGCGCAAACGGAATTTGAAGGCTCCATCGGTGAACTGAGCCGGGGAAAAGGCGATTAGTAAATACGTCTCAAGTTCAAGGGTTTTAAATAAGCATATTCTCCTTCCACGCAAGAGAAAAGAGAAGAGCATTTAACGTGGAAGTAATTCATTTTCAAACGCAAGTCGAAAATCCTATTTGTCAACCCTTTTACTCCATCCTTATAAATGCTTATCTTGACATTTCAACTTTCCATCTTATTTCTCTTCATTCCCTGCCTTCTCATCCGGCATTGTTCCCGGGTATCGAAGATGAGAAATTCTCCAGAATGCGGTTTCAGTTTATGAGCTGCTCGACTTCGACGTTTCCGGTTTTTGGAACTCCGGTTTTCATTTCAGCGTATTGATTCGGATGGAGGTCCTCCCGCGAGGGACTTTCCAATCGCGGCTTCGCTCGCTTTCGCGATTTTGGACACTCCCATCTTACGTTTGTTGCACCGACAGCGCGGGCTGCCAGCGCTGCAGGAGGTATTTACGTCGAATTTTCCGCAGCTTCTCGCTGCGCGTGGCAATCCGATGTGGTTGCCGCAACGTAAATTCGGAATGCCAATTTCTTCTCCTTCGCTCTTTTTCCCCGAGAATCTTTTCGGTTTCGCCGTTACCGAATTCGTCCGGCGTATGGAAAAAAGGATTTCCGTAAGTGCGCGCTTTATTTGTTCATCTCCGAGAGCGAAATAGTAGATCCGGGTAAACTTTCAAACCGCCCGGGGAAATGGAAGCTCAAAAATCGTCGGGTCATGCCTTATTCAACAATCGCTGAAGTTTTGACGGGCACACTTAAGGGACTTCGCAATATTTATTAAATGGATTATGAATAAGTTTGTGCGAGGTTTTCCATCGACGTGTGCACGACCGACGAAAGGGTCGGGAGAGAAAAGGATATTGCGAGCCCGAAAGCCAGCATTACGCGAAATTCGAGTTCGCTTTAAGCGAAGCTAACGTTTCGGGAGAAAACCGAACCTTCCGAGGAGCGGAAAACCCATTTTTTTTTTTCCGGTACAGCGATTTGCTGAGAGAGAGCAATACACTTCGCTACCTTCGGCGATATGGTTTCATATTAACCTCTTTCTAAGCGTGGCAAAGGGCTTTAGGAAAGGGTTAAAACTCATCTCCATTCCTGAAGGAAGGTTTCTGCTTCCGTTGCTGCATTTCCATCGTCTCTAACTCAATCCGAGAAGCAGCAGGATTTGCCGGGTGTTTTATGTAAAGTAGATGGCATTAATGCGGGGTAACTCCGCCGGATCTTTATATCAAACGGATGATATTCATTCCGCGTTGGAAATTACAACTTATGGAATATGAGAGACGTGAGACTTGGTTAAGTGGTCCGAAGCCAGCGAACGGAGGAGAAATACAAATAAAACAAAATTACGGCCCGCTTAATGACCTTATATTTAAAACACGATTTGCAGGCAATTTGTTAGTCTTTGGATGTAAATAAATTTACGTTATACATATTGAATGTATTTCCGACGGTTTTAGCGTGCGAGCATTTTGAAGGATTTGCCCCCGGTGCCGGGATTTAAGGGGTGCGAAATGAATTATTCTTTATGCAAATGATTTCGCTCCTGCATTCGGCATCCGCCGCTTCTGCCTCTCGATCCGCAAGAGAAAAAAAGTTCATAAAAGATGAAAGGCGAGTCATAAACCGAAGAAAATGAATTTGAAAAACATCCTTATCACCGGTAGCCATGGCAACCAGGGAAAATTCTTATTAGATATCTATATATCCGCAAAATTTTCCTCCTGATTCAGCATCCTCCCCGATATTTCAATGAATTTATAAGCATCTATCATTTCACCCCGGGATACACATGGGAGAAAAAAAATTTAAGATATTGCGCGCATTAAAACGCCGCAGTCATCTTCGGCGGTTCGCGGAGGCAATCGCTCGATGCGGTGACGTTCAGAACCGTCGCGAATAACGGGACGGGGAAAGAAAAGAGAAAGAAACCGAAAACGCCGAAAGCCCGGGGAAGGTTCTCGCGAAGTGTCACCGGAACTTTCACCTTTCCCCTTTCCGCATTGTGATGCGCCCGGTCTTTAAACGGATCCCGGCGGTTTCTGAACGCACCCCGCTGCCAATTCGAACTGCGTCTCTTAAAGTATAACCCGCGACTTTTAACATTTGTAAATCAGTCACTCAAAACGTTCGGGGACAAGGATCGACGGAGCTCGCATCGTTTTCAGCGTCTCCTCCAGCGAAAATACATTAATTTGCCACTTCCATGCGGAGCCGTCGATTGCAGTTTTTCAGCGCTCCACGGAAATTCCTCCGTCCCGGACCGGAGAATATTTGGGTTTTTCAGTGGTTTCGACAGTGTTTTTTTATTACGTCGAATTTATCGGGTTGTCACTCCGGTTTGCAAGAACCGACGATCTGCATTAAATAAGTTTACTTTCGATGGTGAAATCGTACATTTTTTTTCACTTTGGGCTCTTACGCGGAGTAAGGAGACATTTTCGAGATGGACTCGCGCACCACGGGCAAAACGGGGAACGATGCAGCGCGGAATTAATAAAGAAAGCTGCTTTGTTGCTTTAATTGCAGAACGGGTAACTCCCAACCGAGGGGACCTATAAAAACTAATGGGTCCCTTCTTATCTCGGGAAATTCCTGTGGGTGAGATCGGATCATCCCAACTGCAGCGGGGTGAATGGGAATTTTCGAATGAAATCTTTTTTAATTCGTCTTCGCTTTGGATTTCATTTTCTTCCTCCCGCCCGCACCGGCCTTACGGATCTTCAAATTGTTTGGCATTTCAATTGCGATCGTCCCGTCTCTTCGGAGCGCGTATGAAATCTAAAAACTGAAAAACGGTTCCTCAAATGGATTAATAATTTCGCAAATCTGGAAGCTCCATTCGTTTTTTTCAAAATTTAAGAAAAGTTTTTTAAAACTTTTACGTGTACCGTGCGTTTCCGCAGAAAGTCGGCAATAAAAAACGATATTGCAATTTTAATTCTCAATGAAAAAAAAAATATATAATATATATATATATGTTTTATTTGCTGTATCTCATTTGCTCCGAACGACGACCGGATAATTGAATTGACATCTGATACAATGTCACATCGGCTTTTTTTTCTCGCAGTTTCAGTGCATTCCATCCGTATAATTATCTCACGGAAAATTATTATCTTTTGGCAAGTGCGAGTTTAACAATGAAACTTATTCAACTTGTTCGCTGCTAACAAAGACTCGCGTTAAATATTTTATGAAGATAAACTTTAATTTATCCTTTTTGATTAATTATATTTTTGTTTCAGGCATATAATGTCGCAATTCAACGTTAGGAAAAAGTTTTGAAAGGAAAAATTTGAAATCGACCTTTTAAAGGTACTCTTTTTTGCTGTCGCCGTTAATTACTTAGGGGCGGAAAAAAGAAGTGAAGTTGGCGTTAATTCTTTTTAAATTTAAAAACTCAAAATGGCACCAAAACGCCCGTGGCACGAACCCCGTTCATTATCCTCTTTCTTTCTCCGGAAATCAATTTTCTAATTTTCAGTTATTAAACATTTAGCTCAATTACGTCCCTTCACGTCAGCTACATATTTATTTTCGTTCCTTTCCGAAATCTGCAACGGATTTCAGCGAAAAGAGAAAGGCGCTGACCGAAAAATTTGCCTTTTCCGCATTTCGAAGTGGGAAAATTTCTTTCGCCCATCGACGTCTAAACTCCGACACGAAAAATTGCTTACATACAAAAACGCAACGCGCTTTTGTGATTTTTGATTCTATCAAAGTGTATAAAGTTTATCCTCATGAATTACTTTGACGTTTGTAAGCCATTGGCGCACTGCTGAGCGCCCAAAACTGGTCATTTTTTTTTTTTTTTAAAAAATCTTTTTGCTTCCAAATGATTTTCTGAAGAGTTAATAACGTTTTGAGGCTCCCAAAGGGACATGTGAGATTTGTCTGTCTTTGGAAACATCCATTCCCATTAACGGCAAAAGAGAAAAATCATTTTTCCTTTAAAACTTCATCATTTCTCATGTTTTTGCCGACTCCCTTTTCATCCCGCTAAATTTACTCTTTTGTAATGTCCCTATTCCTTGTTGTCTTCCTTATGATTAATTCCCGTGGGTTTAACCTTCATCTCGAGGAAAAGTCTATTTCATCAATAGTTCCCTTTTTTTCTTCTTTCTTCGCAGCATAATTTTTAATTTTATAAAAATGGTTTTTAGCTTAGCGTTGAGAATGGGATATTTGCCGAAAAATTTAGGTATAAATATATATATATATATATATATGAAATTTTCCAGGGAGAAATCAAGTGAAATGATCTACTATTTCTTTCTGAGTCATTTTCCCGTGTGTGGAAGTAGTATTCGAATGATTGAATGGAGTTCTGCACGAATTCTTTGCCATTTCCACTGAATTACTGCTCAATGAATTGAAAATTTTCCTCCTTTTTATATGTCAAATTTTACCTTCCGCTTCCTCATTTCTTTCTTGCATCAGTCACATACATTCATTTTTTCAACTTTTCCTCTTTTTTGCAGCCAGACAATAAACAACGGGAAAGTTTTCATGTATTTGCCGTATTTGATGCCTTCGCGAAATGCAAGAAAATGTTCAGTGCTCAACAGCCGTAAATGGGGAAATTTTTCTTCTGTCTTCCGAATGGCGGAAAGAACGACGCATAAATTTCGCGTTCGATTTTTCCTCGGCACATTCTGCAGCCTGGAGGGAACATAAAAAAAAAAAAAAAAAAAAAAAAAAAAAAATATCCTACAAGCGAGGACTTTGAAATGATTCTGTCCACGGAGGATGAAATAAAAGATTCTCCAATTCGAATGTCGGGTCTAACTGTTAAATATTTTTATATTTAACATTGTTAGTGTTTCGCCGGTTCCGATCTACGCAATCTTGCGACGTGCGTTCTTTACATCTAACATGTCCGATCGTTATATATCGGAGATGTATCGAAAGATGTTTGGCAAGTGGAAAATTTGCGGATTCGAAATTCGGAATGATTTCAACATTCGAATAATTCTCTTTAAATTCCGATGAAAAAAGTATATGGTAATTGGAAAATTTACCTTTCCCTATTATTACAAAGTAATATTTTTAATTACGATACAGGAAATTATTTATTCAAAGTGAACAATATAAATTCTTATGTTGAATTTACATTTTGATTAAAAAACTTTTATAATTTTAAACTTATATTAAAACAATAATAATAATAATGGGTCTGCAGTTACTCAAACAAATTTTATGAACGACATTTAGAGATGGATCTGACGGTGTCTGCATTTTAATTTTTTAGTGGCAAAATCTGGCAGTGCCCGAGGGAAGAAAACTTTTTTGGCGATATCGCTGAAATCCCCAAAATGTACCCCAACAAACCCGGTGCTAAGCGGCCTTTTTTTTTTTTTTTTTTTTTTTTTTTTTTATGAAGAAAACCACAGATTTTATCTTTACCCGAATGAATATAGATTTCGATCTGGTTTTTATTATTAAAATGGTAGCTTAATATAAGTATAAATAATAAGACATTTAAAAGATGGAACGGGTAAATGCAATATACATTTTAAAATTTTAGTCCTGCATCGATTTTTATTTATAAGTTCATAATTTTAAAGTTAATTTTCATTAATTACTTTATTCCAGTTACAAAAGAAATTTATTTTTCACCATTAATTTAATATTATTACTTTATAAAATATTCGTAATTTTATTAGATTAAATTACCGTATTAGTTAACCTGTCTATTCGAATTTCTCAACACGTTCATTATTGTATAATTTTATTTCCATTTTTTATAACTTTTTATAGTTATTATTAATATTTGATCGGCTTATTTTTTTTTTTGGAACCAAATTACAATTGTAACTGAATTTATATCTTTTTTTTTCTTTTTTAAAGGGATGATTACTCGTTTTAAGAATTGGGGCAAATTTTGCGCATGAATTTTTGCAGTTCATTTTTCATTATTTTCTATTTCCGGTACGTTGTCGCGGATAAAATTTTGCTTCCTTTGCTGCGGCTGGTTGTAAATTCGGTGCCCTTTCCGACCCGCAGATATAAATCCTGTTGGATACAGCCATTTTATATGTTAACTATACAATGGGCGAACATTTTCCGCCGAATATTTCAATAATTATTGGCCCGAAGGAAAAAAAAAATAAAAAAATAAAAAAAACTTATTTATTTATTATTTTTGCTTCGCATCGAGTTACCACTTGGCGGATGGAGCCGAGAATAATAAAAAAAATCCAATTTTCCCTCGCCTAAATTTACTCCTTGGGATTTTCCTGAAAATCCTCGGCTACGTTTAAACTCAAGCAGAAGTTTCGGGCCCGGGAAAACGGGGAACGACGGAGGGGAAAGGGAAAGGAAAAAAATAAATAAAGTAAAACGAAAAAAAAAATAACATAAAACAGCCGGAATTGTAAAAAGTTCTTTGATTTGTACAGGAAACAAGAATGGAATCAGATGTAATGCTACGCAAAATGTCTTATAAAGGCGATTGGTTTATGGTAAGTTGATCCGACGACATAAGTCTTCATCGTCCGCCGGATAATTTATAAGGACAATATTTGAATGCCGCAAAAGCACTGCCTCAGCAAGGAGCAGAGGATCAATTCCCGTAAAGATGAAGTGCCCGAACCTGTCGGATGAGCAAAACTTGTAATTATCCAGACATTCCGCCTTTTGAATGCCAGTTAAATCGGAACGAAATTAGATTCTGCTGTTTTACGTCAGCTGCTGTTTTAAATTAGTCCGATTAGTATTGTCGGGCTTTGGTTCTTCCCTTTGAGGCAAGAAAGACTTTGAAGTACCGAAACCGTTGAGAGCGTCCGCGACAGACATTCGCTGGGACAAAGCTAATGGCTCCTCGTTCTCCGACGGGACGCGGAAACTTTCCAACTGTCGGACTTTTTTTTCCGGAAAAAAAAAAGAGCCAGGTACTTGTTATGACCCACGAAATTAACTTGTTTTAATTTTCTTCGAGAGCGTTATCGAGGCAACCGACAGCGTTCGAGGATGCTCCGAATCGGGACCTCGCTGTGGCCGCCGGCCACAGCGAGGGACAATGAAGCGCGGATCGCAAAACCTCTGATAACGGCAGGAAAATTTTGAATGATGGATACGGAAAAACAATCTTAGATTTCGAATCTTTTCGGGTCTCCACGCAATTGCAGGGAGTTCTGCTAAAAACTTGCATTTTGTTCTGAAAAAAAAAAAAAAAACTCATGCAGTGACTGATAAAAATGTTCTTCTACCTGCTTCCCTTGACATCTTCCATCGGCTCCTTCCTTTTTCATCTCCGATTGTGGGAGGTGTCCGAGGGCAAAACCGTAAACTGGACCAAAGAAATGCATCGTCTCCGGATAAAATCGATTTGTTCGTGCCTCGAATTGACAATTGCGGGACGGTGAAGTGCTTAAAGTTTCAGAAATGATTTGAGAGCGGAATTAGAGAAGCGACGGGCGGAGGACCGGGCTGCAGCCGCGTGAAAATTTCTTAAACCGATCTCACATTTTGATTTTCCGAATTCTCCGGGGCACGACTCATTCCTTCGCCATTGAATGATTTTTTTGAAAAAAGCCATTAAAAGCCGTTTCCCCCGGGTTCGGCGACACTCGGCCTGAAAAATCGATGTCGATTAGTCACATTCTTGATTTTAATTTCGCTCCCTGCAGCTTTCGGCACGAGGAATGTTCCATCCGAACAGGAGCAGATCCCTCGTTCCTTTGATTCTCTTCGTCTGCGCCTTTTGATTTTCGAACACTTCTCCGCGGAAGTCTGAGAGGAGCCCGGGCCCCATTCGCCCCGAACCGCTTTTTTCCAACTTCCGCCAGAATTATTTTTCCCGAAACGCCTTAATCCCGGGGATGCGGCAATTCAGCGAGTTTCGAGACTTTCCCATAACTTTCCCGAAGCGAAAGGGAAAGGCGCGGCACGGGGACATTCCCGTCTTTCTCCCCCCGGGAAAATCTTCCTCCTCAATTATGAATTTTAGTCCATCTTCCGTAATGAAATTTGGGAAATGCGAAATGATGGGAAATTGCTTATAGGAAACTTCGGGAACGTCTGAGTTTCCGCGATTCGGAGACTTTTTTTTCGTTGGAAAATAAAAAAAAAAAGGAAAAAAAATAAATAAATTTTGATCTAAAACCGATTTCATTCTCCAATTTCAGCTATTTTCGTCCAAAACGTTAGCGTCCAGCAGATTCCTATCTCGAGTTGCTGCAGGAGAAAACCATTTATCCTTTTCTTCTTTCACCGGGAATGGTTCTGGCTAATCAAAAAGAATCCTGCATCTCAAAGGGTGGACCACTAGGAGGATAATTTGAGGGGAAGTCAGAGGAATCCTTTCTACGATTGCACGTTTTTAAGTGTTTTGATCCTTTCTGCTGCTTTCGAGTGGCTGCTTTTGGATTTGTGGTTTTGACGTTTTAGACATTTCAAAATAATTTTTCCGTCGTCTCTTGCGGTTGAAACGATTGTCTCAGACTCGAAACAGGACAGACTTGGATTCGATCATTAAATGACTGTTTAAAAAATCGATTTTAAATAATGTTGCATTTCTTATCTAACCCTGCACCTCACTTAATGCGCGGCTTCGTAGATAATTATTCTCATAATGCAGATTTTCTGAAATTTCCCGTCTTTAAGTGTGGCATAAGGCAGGGGGATGTTTTTCATAATTAGATCAATAACTTTTTCGATTTTTCCTGACAGATACGCCGCGAATTTATGTTCATGTTCGTTGCATTCTTTGTTTGATAGTACTGAATTTTTACTTTGTTTCTTAATACTAAATTGCAGCTTAATGAAGTTATAGCAATTCTATACGTGCTGCAGAGTTGAGATCAAGGAAAGTTAATAATTTTGAAGATAGAAAATATGTTTAAGAAAAGGATAAATCGGGTAAAATTTCCTCATGCTTCATTCCTCTGGGACTGCGTTGCTTAAAATCCAGAGGAAATTTTGTCTAAGATATTCTTTCACTCTCTGGAGAGAAAATACTTCGAGGAGAGCGTTGGAACACAGACAAAATGAAACTAGAGCATTTTATATATATATATAGATCGAAAATTTATTTGCAACCATAAATTGATTATTAGTCTTTTCAAGGAACGGAGGAGTTGAAAGTGGTGGTGGGATACAGAGGAATGAACGAAACCGTAAAGAGTTTCTTTTGCTGCAGGGTTATCCGGCATGATTATCTGTAGGGATGTGACTTAATTTTTTTCGAATATAAATAAGCGTGGAATCGCAAATGAAGATCTTCGATTGATCTTAACATAAGCAAGAAAGACTGCCTTCTCGTGGGTTCTCCGAGTTGCCGCTCCAGCAAAAATTGTTCGAGAGAACTTTATATATTTTTCCAGCTTCAATCTTCGCATTTTCCAGCTTCCTGTCACTCAGTTCGTGCTCCATTTCATCGCGCCATTATTGCTACTCCTTTTTTTTTTTTTTTCTTCTTTAATTTTTGCAAAAGATCCTCGTTGTGTGCCGGCTTTTATCTTTCGGCTCGTAAATTTTGTTTCTGTTACTTCCACGACGATTACTTTTCGAACTTCATTTCGGTTCTTCCATTTCAAACAGCGATCAAGTGGGATCCAATGGAGAATTTGCCTGCTCGGCCTCGTTCCAGCTTCGACGTTTTTGTTTCAGGTGCTGCTCGAGGAGAGCTTCCAGCATTATTTTTACGACCATTTACAAATTGCCCTTTTTAAGTACTTTCCTATTCCCTTCTTTCTCCCTGGTGAAAGATTCTTCAGCTAAAAAATTTTACAACTTAATATTTTTTTTTTTTCTTACTCCGTGATTAAATTTAATCCGAGAAGCTTTTAGATAGATGAATGTGACCCGTGGAAGGAATTATTAAATAACCGTTTGGTGCGAAGGATTTAAGGTTTAGTGCAATGGGATTAAATTGTTCCCATGTCTCTTTATTCTTCAACTTTAAATTGTATAAATGACCATTACATGCTCCGTTATATTGTGAAGCACTCAACAATTTATTTACCATGTACCATGAGGACTGTTATTCCTCCTGTCTTTCGCCGGCTCCAAATGACAATCTTGGGAAGGAATTACTGTTAAATGTGATATGAAAAAATGTTTAAAACTTTAAATTCGAGAAAATAGCGATTGCCTAGTACGGTTCGTAAACCTTAAAAAGTTGAAAAGGTTTTATGTTTCAGGTGGAAAAAATTAATTTTATGCACTTTCTATTTGGAGTTGTCGTGAACTGTTTTTTGATTTTATTTTTTACGATCCACTTATCAGTTTATTAATTAATTTTATAGATTTAAATATTTTTTCAAATTATTAATAATGAAGGGGATTAAAAATAAAAAATAAAAAAAAAACAAATAAATGTTGAGAGGCGAAATTTTTCCAGCCGAAATTCGCGTTGCACGACACGATTTGCGGGCAAAGGAAGTTCATTTTATAATAAGATATAGTTGTCACCATGGCGACAGATTTCCCTTCTCAAATCGAGAAGGTGATCCTTTGTGACGCAAAATTGACAGACACGCAGGAAATTAAAATTGCCAGGAAAAAAAAAAAAAAAAAAAAAAAAAGAAAACATTTATTTAATTTTCTCGAGGTAAGCGAAACGGGCTCCACTTCGGCGAGGCGTTTCGCTTCCGATCGCGAAAGGTTCGCGATCGGGGCCACGGGGGGATCCGGAAATCCTCCGCCGCGAGGATTTCTTTCCGCTGCATAATCAGCAAGGCGGTGGCCGCAGCCGAAAAGGCACAAACAAGAAGGGAAACTCTGGCGCGCCTTCCCCAGAGGTTCCCGGCGCCATGATCTCGTTTCCAGATTGCTTGCGGCGAAGTAAATGAGCAGTTTCCCGTATTAAAAACTTGTTTTCCACCTTTTTCTGTCGGGAATAAAATTAGGTCCCCTCCCCCCCTCCCCCCCCCTCCGATGACTCGGCAGAAAACCGCAGAAAGCACTTTCGGGTTTGTTCGGGCCGATCTCCCCGGGAAAGCAAATTAAATATAGAACTTCGCATCTTCCACTTAGATGAAGCGGAATTTTCCCGCGGAGGGCATCGGTGCACATCCACCGCAATCGCATGTGAACGAACTCGAATGATCCGGTCGAAAAAATTGGCGGCGCCGCAAATTCCGTGTTTTCCCAAATTGAAGTTGGTCATTCGGCGTTGTCCCGTCATTATTCGAAGTCGAATAACGTTAACGTGCTGCCCCCCGAAATCGTGTAGTGCCCGCAGCGCACAAATCGCGTTCGAAGATGGCCGAACGTAACGACGGGTTCCTTCAGCAGAAAGTTCTCCTTTTAATCTGGGCTGCGGAATGACTTCGGCTCTTTTATTTTTCCGCTCGCGGTGCTCCGTTTTCGGCATTCTGCCGGGGTTAAAACATACAAATGCGCAGTTAAGTGACGAGGCTGCTGCCGATGAAAGGGCAAACTGAACGGCGGAAAATAAGAATAATTTTTTTTTTTTATTTCGCAAATATTTTTGCTTTGGATTTAAGCGACAGCGGATCTTTTGAAGTGGATGAACTATTTTGACTCGGTTATCCTTATAAATTGCATACTCTAGATTATGCTTTTGAAGTTCTGCTACATTTAACTTGCCAGTTAATTAATCCTTTTTGTGCTCCGGAGCAAGTTCGTGCATTTAACGCTGTGAATTCGTTCCTGCCTCGGTGAACCCATTGTCGGAGGAGCGTAAAAGGCTCAGCGGCGAAAGGAAATTTCGGTGGGAAACTGCAGCTTCGGATTTTCAAAACGTGGAGAATCTCCCGGAGGAAATGAAAATGTTTTTCGTTTTAAGTCATTGCCGGGTGGTAACTAAGGCAATCAAAGGAGACGGAGGAGGAAAATGTCAGTCGGGCTTTCCGCATCATCGAAGCTGCCCTTTCCTGTCGGGTGAAAAGCCATCGGAATCCTGCGCCTCCCAATCGTCGGAGGGCTTCCGGCAGCGTTTATCCCGAAAGTTCGGGTTTTAATTTTTCTCGTGATCCGCAGAGCCTTTGTCGGCGGTCCTCCCGCGGAAAAGCGTCCGCTCGCAGCCGGGACCGCGGCGCGTGGCAGAAAGCGAAGGCGGATCCGGCAAAGACAGATCGCTGAAAACATCCGAATTTCGTTCAAAAATTACAAATTTTTCAGTCGAACCCCATGATTGAAATTTATAAGCTCTTCCCGAACAATTCGAGCTTTGGATCGTGAATAAATTTTATTCGAGATCTGTGCCGAGGAGAAAAAGGAAAAATGAATTTTCCTAAAAAGAAAAATCGTTTCATATTTTCATAACGTCAAATGTAACGCAAAGGCCTTGTCGATTGATTGATCGTCCTTTCGCGGATCTACACGTAAGGACCCGGGGTAAGTTTTCGCCCCTGATTTAGGATCCGTCCGCCCCCCGTTGGCAGGTATGCGAATACCCGGGTCGGTGCCTCACTTGCTTTCACGCCGCTTTCCATCTTTTCCACCCCGCGACGTTTGAATCCGGACAACTCTCCCCGAAAAGCCGTCTCTCTCCGGAGGATTTCTCTTGCAAGGGCAAGTCATTCCGCAACGGTCTCGATAGTCGCCCCCGAAGGAAAGCCTTTGCTCGGAAAGGTTCAAGTGTCGGGAAGGCTGAAAAACCGACCAATTAACGCGGGAGGCGAAAGGTTTCTCGACTAAGTTGCGAAGCGCGACAGAATTTGAAGAAAGGAAATTTTTTAAAGAGCTATAAAGTTGTCTAACTCCCATTATACTTCAATAAAGATAAAAAAAAAGTAATTCCAACTCGGGAAGGTTCAGCGAAGAGTTGCGATACCTCTAGCGGGGGCCTTTTTTAGATTAGGAAAGGCGCCAGGAGAGTAATTTCGGGGCACGCGGAGCGAAATGGGAGGCCGGGTTGGGTGGACTACCAGCCTCGAACAACATAAATTTCTTCAAAACATAAGTATTCAGGCAGCATACAAAAAGCAACTTGGATAAAGAAATGAAAAAAAATTTCTACACGGAGATGCAGCCAAATTTTATTGCACGTTATATTAAGTATCTCGATAAAATACATTTTACATATTTCCACTCTCACCCCGCATTACGTAATATCAATGGCTGCACTTGCGAGGGTGTCATCATCCTGTCGCCGCCCTTTCTGCGTACCTGGAAAATATCGATCGGACGAACGCTTTTACTCGGTATTGGAAAATTTAAAATGCGGATTTAAGAGAAAATGGAAAATTTTGAAAGCTTTATTTATTTATTTATTTTTCTTGAAATTTTTCTGTCCTTTATCCGAACCTTCAGTTTGTCCTTTTATCCGGGAAATATTTACACTTCGCTTCTCCGTTTTTAATACCAAGCCAAGGATCTCTTTTTTTTTTTTTTTTTTTTTTCATCTGCGCCGTGAAAAAATTCCGGAAACGGAAACCTTGCCGTACGTTTGACCGGGAACGAGAGATTTTACCTTTATTTCTTTAAAAGCATTCCAATATAAGCTGAAATTCCTTTGAAGTGTGAATCTCAAAGGTGCCGTAAGGATTCGGACAGTGCTTGAAAGTGTAGTAAATGTTTATTTAATTTCCCCCGGAACGCGATTGTGGAAAAATGATGGGGAAAATTTGATGAAACAACCCTCCTGAGAAGCGATTTTTGAACCGAGATGGGGAAGAATTTGCTGGGATGGAAAAACGCATTGAAAAACGCAGTAATTAATGCTTCACTCTCTCTCAGATAAATTTATCTATCCGAAGTCGCAATAAAAAGTGCTTCAAGAGAAAATCTCATTAAGTCCTGCCACGATGGCACAGTCAGCGCAAACAGGTTGAAACGAAAGGGAAATTTTCATTTAGTGTAAATATTAAAAAAAAATTATATGAAGTTTAATTTTTCTACATAATTTGGAACTCTCGGGAAAATCATTTTAAGCTAATTAGCTGCGGTGTCTTGCTGCCTCGGAAGAAACTTCGGTTGGACTCCTCTTCGTGTGAAAGCCTCCGACGCTGCGCGGTTCCGGTTCGGAGTCCGTCTGCAGCGGCAACCGAGCGACTGCCCGGGCTTTCTTTCGTCCGGAAAGTGATCTGGATACCTGAAATCACCCGAACAGGTCTCGCGGGAACTTTCCCATCGAACCGATTTGGCCGCAACTGGAAGAGTCCTGACCGCCTCCCTATAACCGAGTTCAGCAGCAAGATTTGCGTTTACAAACCCTCCTTTGGCGCATGTTCGTAGCGAACTGCAATCGCAATTCTTGCCCGGGGTTGGCAGCGCAAGCACAAATCGAATTTCTTTCTCGCTTTCGCAGCTTTTAGCCGCATTTCGCCCGTATCCGACTCATCAAATCGAAAAACCTTCCCGGATGCATCCATTGGCTCCATTAGTTTCTTTTCAGCCACGTTCTGCGCTTGGAGCACTTAGCTTTCCCTTCCTTAGGGGAGAAAAAGATTGTTTCCTTTCCTTTGCCGGCGAACGTATCACTTCTATGAGAATTAATCAGGCAAAAGGAAATATCTGCAAGACTAGCGAGCAAAGCGCACACCTTAACTAATAATCAAGGAAGAAAGTTTTTATTTATTGTGCTGCGCACGGGGGAGGAAACTTTCGGATTCCCGGCCGCAAACCTGTTTTTCCCTTCCCGAAAAAAATTCTCTTTGTTTCATCCACACTCAGTTCAATCCTCTCTATATAAATATAATAACTTAAAATCAAGATTTTGAATGAAACCGGACCATCAGAAAAAATTTATTTTTTCCTTTTTCGCTTCGAACGCCGAGGGTGTCCCCGCAGTTTTTAGAGATTGTAAATTTTTAATTCGCCATCAACATGATGTTATTTATTAAACGGTCGCAAGCGGTTATTATTTAAAACTCTCTTTTCCTTTGTTAGCTGCACTTTTAAATGTGCTTCGTGTCCCGCGAGACAACTTTCACTTCGGCATCCTCATTTGGCAAAGCGGTTGAGAGTCACTTATGAGAATAATCGATTTTCTTTAAGGGATATAAGGTGGTGAAGATTGGGTCCTGTAGAAACTGATTGGACAGTGTTCTGCACGTAAAAACTGAGAGTGCTAAAAACCCTTTTTTCCCCATATGTAAACTTGAAGTTTTCGCGCGGGTCAGACCCGAGTTCTGCTCATATCCCGGTCATGCTGGGCGTACCTCTTTCTTTGATGTATTTACAGCAGTCATTTTCTTTTGAATCTGAACAACGGCTATTTTCCGGTTATTTGTTATTTTATAAAATTTAGGAAATGCGATACGCAGGTATCTCCCGTGAGAAATACCACACCCAGGGATGTTATCTCGGGATATTGAAGAATTTCCTTCTAAAAAACAACGTAAGGACCTATTTCGGTGGGGTTAACTGGGTTTCCATTTCTGTCC
Organism: Ricinus marginatus; assembly: GCA_028565995.1. NCBI lineage: Eukaryota > Metazoa > Arthropoda > Insecta > Psocodea > Ricinidae > Ricinus > Ricinus marginatus. Next base: position 2,641 of record JAOWBB010001583.1, on the reverse strand, counting down.
ATTGTCTTTTAAAAGCTCGTCAGAGGGAATTTACTTAAAAAATCATAACGGGTTACGCTCCCCGCGGTTTTTTACGTGCCGCTAATATTGCATGAAACAATTTTTAATTCGTATATTTTGCATTTAAGCAGTAAAACATGCGTGCATTAGTGCAGGGACGCTGCTGCAGCATTTTTCCTTGGAGGCTGAATGTTGCGGTCCTTTGAGAAAATTCCGGACCAATTAAAAGAGTAATTGATCCACGGCCAAAGTTTATTGGTTTTTAATCATTCCAAACAGGGAAATCCATTTATCAAGAAATTCATTTCAATGTATTTATTGAAAATCGATATCGAAATTCGTTATCGAATTATTGAATTGATATACGCGTTTTTGAAAAGGCAGAACATAAATCCGGCAAAAAGGATTTCGGCGGCTCTAAATTGGATTTTTCCGAGGGAAATGCGCGGAAGGATTGGCGCAAAGTGGCCGATTCTTGGCAAGTTTCGAGATCTCGAATCGAGTTTTTCACCGAAGTGGCAGCACCCGGCAACTGCGGGGGAATTAAAGTTTTTTTTTTGTTTTTTTTCATCCCTCACGGAAGGCGCTTGCTCCGACGTTAAGGTTTAAAATCAAATTTTGTGAAAATATTCCCTTAAATGCCAAACTAATGAATCCTCTTATGGGAAACTGATGAAATTTTAAGGATGGGGTGCTGCATAATTCCCTTCCCTTCATCTCGACCACAGACATCAATCATAGCTCCACATCGTGTGACAAACGCTGGAAAATTGGCTTTTCTCGCGAAAGCGCCGCGTAAAGCGTTGTGCGCAATATTTCCCGATATTAACGCTGATGTATAAGTGATGCATGCGCTCGATTAAATGAGCTCAGTGTGCCCAAACCTACTTTATATTCATGGATCCGGATCTCTTGCAGGCACCGGCTTTCGGCATTGAGGCTGTTGTAAATTTATTAGCATTCCAGCGGATTCGTCAAATCCATTATTTCATTATAGAGACATGAATAGACGTTTTTTTTTTCTTTCCGATATTTCGATACAGCCTTCTTTTGATGAAAAAGTCACTACTTATTCGCTCAATGGAAGCTTTATCTGAAAAATGCGAAGGTTCGGGCTTTGGTTTTGCCGGGATAGATTTCCTTCCCACGTCGAAATCAATCTGCGCGAGGTTTCTCCAGTATTTCTGCGTGATAAAATCCTGGTTTTATCTGTGCAATCCTGCCGTGGTTCCGAAAACGTCGATCGCGGGGTTTTCGATCATTCCGCGATGAAAATGTTAGGGCCGCAGAGGTGGAGAGAAGTGAATTTCCCGAAAGCGCATTTTCGAATTTGAATCGGGCTCATTCGCTGTTTGAAAACAAAAATGACAAAATTAGACGCTAAATAAGGTTTCGCGATTACTTTTGGACAGAGTCAAAAGATTCGGGCTGACGTGACTGCACGGATTAAAGAACCATTCCGTGTTTTACGAAGTTTCTTCAGTAAAATAATATTTCGAAGCTTTTTACTTGCGAAGCAACGGGACGAACGTGAAGGAAGATGTGGACCGAAGGTCCAGAATTTTTTTTTTTCTTTTTTTTTTCCGTCCACCCGCCAACCGCCGATCATGAAAATTGCAGCCCGTGTACAAATCCGAAAATCGCGTCACCTTTTACTGTTGTTACTGAATACGGGATTGATTCTGATCGGAAGGGAGAAACATTAAACGGCAACGCAGACCTCGCTTCGGACGAAACGGAAGAGATTGTCAGCTGCAACAGGAAGCCGACGATATTCGATTGCAGGAGGAATCGAAAGCGAGATCTCGAAGGATCAAAGCCGCGAAGCCGATTCCTGTTTTGGGCCCTTGCAACCTTCCGGTCTCGGCCTTTTTTTTTCATTCGGCCGAGGAACAAAGGCAGTTATCAAGAGGAACGATTGAAATATTAATTATTGGGAGAAACGATCATGGCCGAGACGGGAATATCAACAAATAAATGGAATTATTGGAGAATTTCAATGTAGCAAAATTAATTTAGGAAATTGGATTCCTGCAGGAATTATCATTTCTCTCATATTTTTCTTAAGTTTAATTTGCTGAAGCATGTCCGGAATGTAAAGTTTCATCTTCCGGATGGGGGCCGTGCCTTTCATTACTTCCGGCGGCTGAAGGAGCAACGATTATGCGCTTCATTTATTTAATTTTCCCGCACTTAAAAGGAAAAGCGCTTTTCTTGCGCGGAAAATAATTAGTTCGATTTGCCTTATTTTCGTGTTGCAATGGCTCGGGTCCTCATCGACGGTGCCCTCCTGCAGCGCGTGTGGCCACCTTTATGAAAGAAATAAAGTGCGAGGTGATTTCTCCCGGATTTTCCAAATTCCAGAACCCATAAATCAGCTCTTTTCGAGATACTTCAACCGATTTGTCTGATGAGCGAATGGATTTGCAGTTGCCGCGTTGAGAATTTGCATAGATAAATGCTATAAAACAAAGGGAAAATGGGAAAGCGATATTTTCTAGTGGAAGCAATTAAATTCCCGGTTAAGGGGACGACGTTGAATCGATTCGGGTTCGGAAAATATCTGGGAAATTCGCCAGCAAAGGCTTCTTCTTGATGATCCGGGGGTTTCGCAGGTTCGTTTTTGGGGGGGGGGGGGGGG